>PVIU01023552.1:0-27170 GCA_004026605.1 Ondatra zibethicus
TCCAACTTTTGCTTGATGATCCTGTTTGCTTCCAACTTCCAGGAGGTTCTGTGTATGCTTTCTTTGGGTTCACCTAGGTATTCAGCTTCTCTGGGCTTGCGAGCTAAGTGCTTGGTGACCTTTATTTTATAGCTAGGGTCCACTAATGAGTGAGTACATACCATAATCATCTTTCTGGGTTTGGGTTACCTCACTCAGACTGATGACTATCTTGAATATCACCATAGAACCTTTGTCTGGTGACAGATGGAGACAGAGACAGAGACCCACATCAGAGCACCGGACTGAGCTCCCAAGGTCCAGTTGAAGAGCAGAAGGAGAAAGAATATGAGCAAGGAAGTCAGGACCGCAAGGGGTTGGTCCACCTACTAAGACAGTGTGCCTGATCTAATGGGAGCTCACTAAAGCCAGCTGGACTGAGACTGAATGAGCATGTGATCAAACTGGACCCTCTGAATGTGCCTGACAATTGGGGCAGACTGAGAAGCCAATGATAATGACACTGGAATTTGTCTCTACTGTGTGTACTGGCGTTTTGGGACCCTAGTCTATTTGGATGTATACCTTCCTAAGCCTGGATGGAGCGGGGAGGGCCTTGGACTTCCCAAGAGAGTACCCTGCCCTCTCTTAGGACTGGAGGGGGAGGGGAGGGTGAGTTGGGGAGTGGGAGGGAAATGGGAGGAGGGGAGGAAGTGGAAATTTTGAATGGTATTATTTATAAAGCAATAAAAAAATCTGAAAAAAAGAAGCCAAAAAAAAAAGACTAAGGCTGAAATTAATGAAATCAAGGCGCACTATATGTACACAGTATTAATCAGATTAAAAACTAGGTTCTTTGAAAATACCAACAAGATTTTCTAACTCTTCAAAAGAAAGAGAATCCATCAATACAACTAGTTTATTTAAGTGGTTAAAAGAGGTTCTGATAACATCCAGAATGATGTCATATAATACTTTGACTTCTCATTCAATGTAGTGCCTAGGGTCTTAGTTATCGTCATCTATAGCAATAAGACAGGATAAAGATATAAAATGGGTAAAATTTGGAAAGAGAAGTTAAACTATTCTTATTGCAGATATGATTCTTTACTTAAAACCCCATTGGGTCTGATAAGCAGTCAGTGAATTTTCATGACTTAGAAAATCAACATTAAAAAGCAGTAGCTTTTTGTGTACTGTGACAAATTTGCTGATAAAGAAATCAAGAAAAATATCTCAGCCAGGCAGTGGTTGTGTATTCCTTTAAGCACTCAGGGACAGAGGCAGGCAGATCTCTGTGAGTTCCAGGCCAACCTGATCTACAGAACTAGTTCCAGGACAGGCTCCAAAGCTACAGAGAAACCCTGTTTTGAAAAACAAAAAAAAAGGAAAAAGAAAAAAGAAAAGGAAAAGAAAGAAAAAAGAAAAAGAGCTCAATCACAAGGAGGTTTAAAAAAAATCTCTAAACAGAAAACATTAAGAACCTGAAAAAATAAAGAAAACAGTATACAGTAGAAATATGCCTTACATTTCTTGTGTTTGTAGAATTAATATTAAAAAGAAAGATATTATTAAAATGCAATCTACAGATTCAATGCAATCCCCTCCAAAGTTCCAATGACATTTGTTACAGTAGAAAAAGTGCTACAGTTCATACTGAAGTACAAAAGTTCACAGAAAACCACAAGACTTCTAATCAAACATAACACAGTCACAAGTATCACATTAGTTGACCTCAAACTCTACTATAGAGCCATAGTGACAAAGACAGCACAGCACTTGAACAAAACAGACATATACACCAGTGAAATACAATTGAAGATCTCAAAGTAACTCCATGCAACTATAATAAAGCTAAGTTTTGTCAAAAACACACACTGACGATTTGGAGCTACCAAGTTTCACCCTACTCTGTAGTCTTGCTGTGTGTGTTTCTTTACCTTCAATAAAATCCTTTATATTCTTTGAAATTAAAATAAAATTTAATCATTTATCTCTTTCCCTTTCCTTCCTCTAGTTCCTCTCATGTATACTCCAGACTCTCTCTTAAACTCATGGTCTCTGGCCTCTTTTTGTTTAACTGTGGTTGAAAATCTATATCTATCTGTGTCTATTCCTAAGTATATTAAGACAACCTAGACAAGAACCTACCACTTTCACTTTACCAAATCAGTATAATTTCTAGATACATAACAAATACTTATCCTTACATTCAGAGATAAATTTACTTCTGATCCCCCATCAGTGAAAACTCATTTTGCCACAGAAGCTTTATTTTCAGCAGATAGAGATCATTGCAGAAAAGTATAACTGGTCAAAATGCAAATAAGTAACACTGTGGGGGGCACAGCCCCAGTTGGTACATATATGTCGCCATTCCTACACCCAAGGTTCAGGAAGCGTTGCAGAAGAAGGGTGGCAAAATTGTAAAGAACCAGTAGGCCTGCTGTGATATTATGTCTTCTATGTACGACAAAGAAGCTGCAACTATGATACCTCAACAATATGTCAACTAAAACAAGATATGAAGAATATCACCAGCTGACATGCCAACATGGATTGGGGAAAACCACTGTTTTTAACTTTAAGGATTGTATTTATTTGGAAAAAAAGCAAAAATAGAACTCTTATATGACCACCCATACCACCACTTGGCATCACCTAAAGGACTCTACATCCTATTACATAATATGCTTGTACTGAGCTTCTAATTTTAATGCTTGGATTTGTTTTGAGTGACAATAAGCACAGTCCAGGAAACAGAAAGCATGTCCATGATACAGCAGGAAAGTGCCTTTAATGGAGGGCTGCAGGAAGGAAAATGGAGTACAGCGAGATATTCAAGCCGAATGGGTAATAGTGGGACTGCGAGAGAACAGCAGGGTATGGATGGTGGGAAATGGGGAGGAGTAAGGGTGGGGAAGGAACAACCAATCTGAGTTATGTATGAAAATTTCATAAGGAAACCAGATGCCTTGTAAGCTCATTTAAAAACTAATTGATTGAAAAATCAATTGTCTTCTTACTCAGCTAAGCACTAGGTTTAGTGATCCCCACAGGTAGAATGCAGTTAATTTGGGAGTCCTTCCATTGCGGTGCAATTAGGCAGTTATCAAGCAATGCGCCTGGCAACGTAATGGAAAGGCCACATTCATGCGTGTGAAAGGGAAGAGCTGGGAAGTTAATGGAAGGCCACATTCATGCATGTGAAAGGGAATAAGCGTACCCACGTAGGTCCTTACCACAAACAGTGATGTGCTGTACCAGAACCAAGACATGACTTTGTTAAAATACATTCTAGGGCCTGGAAACACAGCTTGGTGGTTAAGAGCACTAGCTACTCTTCTAGAGAACCTGGATTTGATTCCTAGAATTCATACAGCAGAACATAACAACCAATGTAACTCCAGTCCTAGAAGATCCAACACCCTCTTCTGACCTCTGCAGGCACTGCCTCCATGGCACACACAGACTTATAAGTAGGCAAAGCACCAATACATAAAAGGTATTTGTATTCTACTATTTCAGCCTGCAAAAACAATGACCTTTCTTACAGCCAACTCTAATAAGAACTGAGAATCCTTTAACAACTTTTCAAACAAGTTGTGCTTATGGAGCTGAAGCCATGAGTCATGTCTTGGTTCTGGTACAGCACATCACTGTTGGTGGTAAGGACTTATGTGGGTACGCTTATTGCCTTAAATCTTCACCACATTGTCCTGGGTATGCTTATTGCCTAAACCTTCACCACTTTGTCCTTTAACTCTGCTTCACTAGTTTAATTTCTTGCTATTGGTTACATAAGAATTTTAGGAAAAAAGAATGTGGCTTCAATTCTCATAAAGAAGATCTTGATAAGAGCTTGGGAAATGGCCAGGTGGCAGTGGTGGTGCATACTTTTAATTCCAGCACTTGGGAGGCAGAGGCAGGCAGATCTCTTTGAGTTTGAGGCTAGCCTGTTCCAGGACAGACAGGGATACACACACACACACACACACACACACACACACACGCACACGCACACGCACACGCACACGCGTGCAGGCACAAACACACACACAATTAAAAAAAAAACCTGTCTCCAAAACCCAAAAATGGTGGGGGAAGGAGAGAGAGAAAGAGAGAGAGACACACAGAGACAGAGAGAGAAAAGCTTGAGAAATGGCTCCTAGTACAGTTTTGCTCCTCACACAAAACAGACAAACACAGACATTTATAAAGACAGGATACAGACATTTATAAAGACTTTAGGATCAGCCGTTAATTTGAAAGCCCTTGAAAGCATAAACGAAATCAACTAAGTGTGACGGTTGCCTCTGTTACCTCTTCACTTGAGAAGACAGGAATATCGTAAATTCACAGAGAGCCATGTTGGGCTGCAGAGCGAATTTGAGGCTAGCCTCAAACTACAAACTAAAACAAGCATTGTACAACCCTCTATTGGAACAATCATGCCCATATGCATTCATCTTAAATTAGTTTAAACCATCTTACCTGTGTAAAAAGTATAAACTGAGCGAACTGCCAAGGAAGCATGAAGGCGACATTGGAGAAACAGAGCGCTATGTACTGCTTGCTGTGCGTGGTGGAGGCCCTTGATGGAGAGAAACAACACCGGTAAGTTCCGCTGTGAAGAGAACCACTAGCTCCCAAACAATGGAGCCCTTGCTAAACATAAGAAACCTAACTGATCTCCTTACCTTTTATGTAAAACAACAAAATATTGGAAATCAACTTGCTAAAATTATGTAAAATGCTTGAACAATAGAATTGATTAAATAAAACAAAATTAGATATTTAGAAATAGTATTGGACAAATTTTTTCAGTAAACTAAATGATTTAAACACAACTTTAGTTCCTTATTTTAAAAAAATGTTTGCCGTTCAATTTTAATCCCCCAGGCAGAGCTCGGGAAACAGGACCTGACAGTGATCCTGTGTTCCTCAGGGTGTCCCACAGTACACAGAGAAGTCCTTTCCACACTGGTCACTCACATTATTCACAAAATAGTGAGGAAAAGCACACATGTTGTCAAGGAGTGCACCAACACTTGTGGGGGACTGCAGGGAAGTTCTTAAAACTGCAAAGCTGAGGACAGTCCAGCTGCTGCAGCTGGCATCTGAATTGTGTATTTTGCAACAGAGCAACTTTGGGTCCCGACTAATACATTCCTCTGTATGACTCCTCCTAACCACCAATTAGCCAGCCTAATATTACTTTAAATGAACAATCCTCTTCTCCTGGGAAAAAGAGAGGGTAGCATCTTTCTCTAGAATTTTTCTAAGTACACAATGTAAGGAATGAATCCGGAAACCTGAACTGGAAACAGATTCCCAAAGCCATATTCAACCCCTAATTGCTGACACACCAGGGGGCAGCCTGCTCTCCAGATCTGCAGGGAGCTCAGGATGCACACTCCATCTTTACTCAGGCAACTAGCAAATGCACGCCTCAATCACTCACTTGACTGTGCCAAGTATGGCTAAAGATTCAAATTTGGCAGAATTCCTGCGTTTATGGGTACTTTTAAATACATAATGCACAACTTTAGGAAGAAGGGCAGGAAGGAGTGAAGATTTCCATATAAGGCAGAGGCTGCCAGAGCTTAGTAACTGATTATGGCTATTCCCTGCGAGTTTAGCAGACATAATGATCACGATTTCAATCAGTGGCAATTTTCACTAACGTTCTACGAACTCTATTCATATAACAAAGTTATTTATTGTATTCTACTCTTCTTACTTCTCAGATCTCTTTCATTTCTAAAATGCTTAAAACTTAATTCACAAAAGTGTGTCCAAGACAATATGAAACTAGCTGAGCTACAAGAAACATCATTCAGAAGTTGATTATATATTACACATATGTACAACATTCATATACCCATCTGTGTGTGTGTGTGTGTGTGTGTACTCTTTGGTACTATAAAATTTACAACTTCCCAAATCCATTTGTACATGGATCCCCTTTTCATGGCACAATGTCAATCTTCTTTCAAAGACACAGTTTGGGAAACAAGGAGCTGGAGTATGTTAGCTTTGAGGAATCAAGTACTTATTGTCAAAAACATTTGAATGGGGCTGGACACATGGCTTTTGCAGAGGACCAATGTTCAATTCCCAGCTCTCACATGGTGACTCACAACCATCTGTTGCTCTCTTTTCATAGGATCTAACCCACTCTTCTGGCCTCTGTGGGCACCAGGCTTGTATAAAGTGAACATGCCACACATGTAGGCAAAATACTTATTCACACAAAAGAAAACTAAATAAATCTTTCTTTTAATTATTATTTAATTAATTATTAATTATTATCTAGAACCTGTAGGCTAACATTTTCATGTTAAAAAAAGTTTACAAATTTATGTTGCAATTATCTTATTACTCAATTCATTTTTGAATAGCTGTAAAACATAGTTTAAATTAGGTAATTATGACTTAGGTAAAAGCAAATCTTAAGAAAAATAACACAACTTATTTTAGCTTTGTTTTATGACAGAAATTACCTGAGTATAGTAGTTAAAACATACATCTGAAGGACAAGGAATGGATATGAAAAACTTTCCCGGAGGGGCGGTGTCCACATCACACGGGTGGCCTGAAACCATAAAACATGCAGTTTGCATTATTTTACATTAAAGTAAATGTTACTCACTTACAACTCAAATGATGTAGGAGGTCCTTTTGCATTTGTGTTGCTTTTATTGGTTAAATAAAGAAACTGCCTTGGCCTTTTGATAGGACAAAACTTAGATAGGCTGGAGGACAAAACTGAATGCTGGGAGAAAAAAGACAGAGACAAAGAGAGCCGCTGCCATGAAGCTGCTAAGTCAGACACGCTAAATCTTTCCCGGTAAGCCATGACCTCGTGGTGACATGCAGGTTATTAAAAATGGGTTAAATCAAGATGTGAGAGTTATCCAATATGAGGCTAAAACTAATGGGCCAGGCAGTGTTTAAATGAATACAGTTTCTGTGTAATTATTTCAGGTGTAAGCTAGCCGGGCGGGACGGAACAAGGGGCCCTGTGCCGGACGGCTGGGAGCCAGGCAGCGGGACACAGCCCGCTCCTCTTACAACACTCAGAGATTGGTTTTCTTTCAGAGTTTTAACACTGGGCTAGTTAGATCCTATTTCTCACTGTCTGGAATAGCTTTTGGTCCTTTGACGTCCTCTCTCAGGGCCATTAAGGGGAGCCCTATTACTGTCAAATTCAGAAACAAGTAAAAACTATATTAAATCACACGGAATTTAGCCAAAGGACCAACAAATACAAAGGGATAGGTGCTGTGAGGACTACTGGCGCAGAGTACACCACAGCTTGAGCCTGGCATATGGGGCTTTGAGGTACATGATCTGGCTAGGAAACCATGTTAATCAAAACCATAGAGCACTTGTAAAACTCAGGAGTCTATACACATTAAGTTCCAACTAATATAGATACACATAATCAGCTGTCAATTGAATCTGAGTTAATCAAATATACTCTACATGAGTCGTTTTTTTGAAAACAGTTGAAAGCACTAAGAATTGCTGGTAATGAGCACAGTGACAATATTAAACTTGAATATACATATTTACACTGCCTTAAGACACGTGGATCAACATTTTCTGTATAAATTTTTCTATCAGAAACTCTAAACTTATAGAAAGAATTTGAGTTTTTATCATTGGGTAAGAGTCTGATTACTTTATTAAGGGCCTCCGAAAATTATAATTTGTTTGAGAAACTAAACTTGCAAACCTTGAAAAGAGTAATGGCTTTATTCAAACTCAAACTCAGTCCATCAAAGCCTGCACACCCAAATAAAATGTTTTTCTTTGTTCCAACAGATGAATTACAAGGCATTTGTCTTCACTCAATGTCACATATTTAAAGCATTTTATGTGTGACTTTGTCTCTTCCTTTATCTAACCAATTTTTATATTGGCCCACTATAACAGCAGATAAGGACATCTACTGCATGTAACCTGAGCCACTACATAACACACCTGATTCCAAGCATTAATAGTCAGATTCTGTCTTCTTACCATGCAGTCAACATCTAATACATAACCCAGGACATGGATCATACTCGCAGTGAATCCATCATGCCATAAACTGTTTTCAGGAGCACCTTACAGTCCAACTATGTCTGTCTGAGATGGCTTATAGAAAAGGAAGACTAATTCAGTAGAAGCAGCCAAGGAGTGGGGCAGCTACTGAATGCACTGTGTGCTTGTTGTCAGGCCAACACCATTCTAATCACTGGGAAGAGCAAGGACATAAAATTTCCATTATGGGAGATGGACAAGTTCTGGAGATTGCCCTGCAATATTTTGTTAAATTTGGGGGCTGGGCAGATGGCTCTGGAGGCGAGAGGATTGGTGTTTAATTGCTAGTAACCACATGGTGACTCATAACTGCCTGTAACTCCAGCTCCAGGAGATAGGACAAACTCTTCTGGACTTCACAAGCACAACCACACACACACATACACACACACACACACACACACACACACACTCACTCACTCATTCACACACATACACACTCACACGATAAATCTTTAAAATTACTGTATTGTAGAATCAAAAAAAAAAAACCAAACTGTTAAGAGGGTTGATATTGTGTTAAGTGTTCTTACCATTAAGAAAAAAACTTTTCAAAGCCAGACATGGTGTACAGGCAATGTAATTCTAGCCCTTAGGAGGCTGAGGCAGGAGAATCAAAGTGTTGAAGCCAGACTAGAAGACACAAGGAGATCCTGTCTGAAAAAGCCAAAAGGAGAAAGGGGTAGGTTTATATTTCAAAAAGACAGGAAAGTGAGGCTTTAGAGTCAGACCAACACAGATTAGGTAGCCTATCTTCACCTCGTAATCTTGGTTAAGTAATATAACTCTCTAAATTTCAATTTCATAACCCATATGATGAAGACAACACCCACACACCAGACATTTAATAGTCAATGAATGATGTGTATAAAGTGACTGGTTCAGGGAGTACAATGTTGTCATTTATCTACAAAACATATGCATGTAAATAAGCACCAAAATATTGATGGATCACCTGTTTTAAATTGTACTGATTTACAGTTTTAGATTAATAATTAGCATATCAATTTACAACATTGTTGCAATGAGGGGTTCGGGCTGCGTTCCCAGCACAGGGCCCCTTGTGCCATCTGGCTCCCGGTGTGTACCCGAAATAATTACACGGAAACTGTATTTAAATACTGCCTGGCCCATTATCTCCAGCCCCTTATTGGCTAACTCTCACATATTATTTTAGCCCATCTCCATTAATGTGTATCGCTACTTGAGTTGTGGCTTATTGGCATGAGTCTAACCAGTGTCCATCTTGTGCTGGAGAAGCATGGCGTCTGCGTCTGCCACACTGCCTTCTCTCTCACAGCATTCCATTCTATCTACTCCGCCCACCTAAGGGCTGCCCTATCAAAAGGCCAAGGCAGTTTTCTTTATTTAACCAATGAGGGCAATACACAAATAGAAGACCCTCCTACACCACAACATAAAGTACTTTAAGATCTCACAGTCACAACACAATGCAATCATAGTAGTTTAGTGATTATATGTTCTTGTTCATACAAGCCACTCTATGTTTCAAAAAGGTTGAATAGAAAACTGACCTCTCCATGATTGAAAAAGTAGCACACCACTGTAATCAGACCTCCTAGCTGACTCCCACTGTAAAAATAATAAAGTACACAGTCATAGCATGCAACATATAGGTTCTTCCCACAAAATTATATCACAATTAAAACCATAATTTTTTTGTGCTTAAAACATGAATAACTAAGTCATAAAACCACACATATTTCCCAAAAGCCTGTGTAGTTGGTTTTTAATCCTGGCTGTATAAAAACACAAAGTGCACATGTAATACAATCTCAGTTTTACAATTACATCAAAATATTTTCTAAATAAACCATGGCCATAAAATAATTTTAAATACGCAGCCCAGCCCTTTGGTCTGTATGCCGTTCTGTCAATAATGTAAATGGGCCAATTGTGTCTTTGGAAATTAGGCTTAAGTGACTGAGGATTAAAGCCAAAAGACTAACAGCTTCACTCCTCAGTAACTCATGACCGTTTCATTGACTGCAAATACTCTGATGGAGCCACACTGTAGATTCTACACATCAGACCTACAGTGCCTAATAATCATCACAGACTCTCAGATCAATTTTGTATAGTGTTTTTTTTTGTCTTGTTGCACGTTCATCTGTGGCAAATATCCCAGGCCTCTATATTATAAACACGAAACCGGCAGAGTCTACATGTGCCTACTCCTCACTGTTTGCTTAGTTTAAAATACAGTAATATTGGTGAAATGAAAATAGGAGGAAAAATTAGATGAAAAATTAAAAAAAAAAAACCAGCAAGCTGTGGTAACAACCCTGACCACTCTGTAGGGGTAATAAGGTAATAAACTACGGAAGAGCTGAGTGAAGAGTGAAATGATGTTGTAAGTTATTGTGAGCTTCCTTACATTGACCAGAAGAGAAGCATGGCAATTCATTTTGATTTTATTTTAGAAATTTTTTTAATTAGCTTACAACATAATGGTTTCATTATGAAATTTTCACATATATACATATATATCCATATCTCTATGTATATATACATATATGTATATATAATTTTACTTTGGACATATTAAACCCATTATATTCTTCAGTTCCTTTCCCACTTTGCATTCTTTTTGGTCTGCCTTCGCTTTCCTCTCTCATATATATACATATATATCATATATAAAATATATAGAGTTAATTTCTAACCTACATTATATAAACTATTATATCTCTATAAAAATCTAGATTCAGATAATCATATAAATCAAATAAATCCCAATTGCATTTATTTATTTTTACTTTACATGTAGGAGTGTTTCCCTGCCTATATGTATATATGTGCACCTTGAGCGTGCATGCCTTGTACCCAAGGAATCCAGGAGAGAATGTCATTCCCTCTGGAACTGGGATTACAGATGGTTGTGCCCTGGCATGTGGATGCTGGAATATGAACACTGGTCATCTGCAAGAACACCAAGTGCTCTTAATCACTGAATAATCCCACCCATTGATCACTTTTGTCCCCTATCCCCACACCCGTTAGTCCCCTGTCCTCCAATAACACCCATTGATCACTGTTGTCCCTATCTCCATACTCATTAGTCCCGTCAACCCCACCCATTGATCACTTTTGTTCCTATCCCACAGCTGTTAGTCCCCTGTCCTCCAATAATAGTATTCCTTCCAATTTCATAGCTCAGCCTATTTTTTAAATCTAGATTAAATCTAGTTATAAAAGAAAACATGGTATTTGTCTTTATTGGGTTTTTTTGTTTAATTATGATACTCTCCAGTTCCATACATTTTATTGTGGGTGAAATAATTCCATTTTTATTTATAGCTGGATAAAGCCATTGTATATATCTACCACATCTCCTCTGTTACTTTCAAATTTTTATTTAGATTAGCATACAAACAAATGAGTTTTATTAAAGCACATTCCTACAAATGTGTCATTAATTTATTCTCTCCTCTACTTGCTTTGCTTGTGACAATGACTTTGCCTTAATTTTTAATGAGAAAAGTTAACTCATTTGGCTCTTCTAAGGAGCAATGGGAAGTGGGGGAATAATATGTGACTGTCATAATTAACTTTATGACCTGCAACTAGGCACATTTATACTTCAAACAAAATTGTGGTACTATTATCAATAAAGACTGGCTAATGAATGTGTCTTCTATAAATGATAAAATTTTTGATAGTTTTTAAAATCTCACATTAAAAGAATAAAATTGGGAACAACATTCTGCTATGTAATGTTGTCATAATTTACACATGAACTAGAGTGATGTGGGATTCCCCTCTGTATTCTGTGAATATATTTTATTACCATTGGTTAATAAAGAAGCTGTTTTGGCCTATAGCAGGGAAGAATACAGCAAAGCAAGAAATTCTAGCAGAGATAGGGGAAAGAAGATGGAGTCAGGGAGACCCGTGCAGCTACCAAAGGAAAAAGATGCTAGAATCTTAGCGGTAGGCCACAACCCCATGGTAATACATAGATTAATAGAAATTGGTTAATTTAAGATATAAGAGCTAGCAAGAAATATGCCTGAGCCATTGGCCAAACAGTGTTGTAATTAATATAGTTTTTGTGTGATAATTCAGTCCAGGCAGCCAGGAAACCAATGTGCAGTCTCTGCTTACACTAGAGGTATCTTCACTAACATTTTTGTTAGAAATCTTAGTTTTCAAAGATCCCCAAATGGGTAAAATAGAGACCTGTAGAGTGTTTTTCAGTGGCATCTCATTTTCTGTTTACATGGCATTGGTTATGGAAAATCAAGTCTACAAAATTCCTTATGCCCAGTCAGTTGGCTTCCTCAAGCTTCTTTTTCATTTAGTCACAGGTATCAACCAGTGTTTATAGGCTTGCTCTCTCTACTAGTCTTTACTAGTCTTACCTCAGATATGTACCATATATGAAGAACAATCCCATCATTAGTCCATTTAAAATAAAAATTACACCAACGTAAAAGCAAGCTGGGTCTCCCAATCCTTTAAAAAAGACACAGATTGATCAGTATTTAAGGAGCAAAATTATTTCAATGCTTTATAATCAAGAACTCATAAATCTGCTAAAAGCATATGCTTTCATGATCAGTCTTTAATACTATAATCCTCTTTCCTCCATAGAGGATGGTATTGTTTGCTGTCCTGGGGGGCAAAGCCATGGCCTCTCACACTGCCCCAACCACTACAACATATATTTGGTTACATTAATACTTTCTCCTAATGGCCTGCTTCTATAATGTAATGGTATGTTGGGGTTCACATGAATTTAAATGATAATGCTACAGTTCAGTGTTGGGGACTTTCTGCAAAGCCACTTGAAGTCCCTGGAGCCACTGATTATTTTGTCTTTTCTAGGCTCTCAGAGGAGTGGAATACAGTTCCTAACCTCCGGAAAAGCCTTAGTCTTTGTGATATGATCCAATCACTTCATCTATTATGATGTAGCCAGAATGTTAGCATATCTGATACATATGGTTGTGTTCACATGTGCATCACTTCCTGTGTGCTTTATAGTTATTGATCTACACAATTCTCAGGCCAAGTTTGAGATTAACTGGTATAAAGGATTTTTATATTTGAGAAAACAATATTAAAAACCTAGATAATTTCCAAAGTTAGTGCTTCTCTGTCTGCTGGGAGGCGGGTCCTGTGACCCTGCTTGCTCTGGTTTATTAACCCTTTCATCCCAAGACCACATGGCCTCTGTCACATGTTCTCTCTACTTCCAGATACCATCCATGCACAGTCGATGTCAGGTCTATATCCATACTGGATATTTTCCCTATTTCTATGCTTCTACAGCTATGTACCCAATGATTATTTCCAGCTCTGGGTCTTTCAGTTACCTTGAACCAATACATGAAGTGAAACAACATCCATACCAGCTACTTTTCATTCTCTGTCAGTCCAAAGACTCAAGCGAGAAGCCAGTAGTGTGATTCTTCACTCTCCTTCTCACCCAAACATGCTGCTTCCAAAATCCAGACATTTACAGTGATCTTTCTCATGAACTGACTGAGAGGATATCAGTCATCTACCTGACCACATGGAAGCCACCACTGCCCTTACAAACGTGCTTTGCATGCAGCTTGCAGGATGCTTCAGTATGTAGATGTCTTATGGCACATCAGTAGATAAGAGGCAAGTCCCCAGCCAGTACATGGTCCAGTGTGGTCTGTCCTTGATTACATTTCCAGTGTATGAATATTTGTAGCATAGTATGCACTATGGTTATAACTGCTAACAGCCTGTTAATAGTATAAGCTCTCCAAGTTTAAGACCTATGTCTCTCCACTCTTCTGTGCACTCCAAGTACCAAAAACCAGCCTGCTCCTGATTGGGAACTTAATATATACCACACATCTTTAAGGTGATGTCTTTTCCCCTCAGAAAAGCTGATGATGGACACACTACAAAGTCTAATGTTTGATGAGCCATAATTTCCATTCCTGTATGTTGCAAAATTCACAAAGCATTTCACTCCTTAAACATTCTCCACCAGTATCACCTTAGGCTTTTAAGGAAATCAATTTTTAAAAAGTACAGGAAATTCAATTTTTTAATATGCTAAGAGTTAAATAAATATAGTAAGTAGCAATATTGTAGAAGATAGTCATGTATGAAGATATTGTAAACACTTTGTGTTAGATACATGTTTCTATGTGGCTATCAACAGTCTCATAAGGCATCTGGCAAACTGTTACATAATTCCAACAGAGTTTGATTTTTTTGTGTGTTTGTTTTCGTTTGTTTTGTTTTGTGAAAGATGCCAATATAGAAGTTATTCAGGGTGAGTTTCATTAAAATTCCTCTTATAGTGTGACCAAGGGTAAAGCGAT
This sequence comes from Ondatra zibethicus, assembly GCA_004026605.1. Taxonomy (NCBI): domain Eukaryota; kingdom Metazoa; phylum Chordata; class Mammalia; order Rodentia; family Cricetidae; genus Ondatra; species Ondatra zibethicus. Next base: position 14,409 of record PVIU01023552.1, read on the forward strand.
ATTTATAATAGATTATTAGCATTAACTAATCCATAACTGTTATAAGTATATATTAGGCCCTTTGCCCCCCAAATGTATGTACTAATGTTGCCCCAAATATTCTTTGTACCATCTCATTCTGAAACAAACTCTTACTCAAAAGTGCCTTATGTTGAGATATATTGGTGCTCAAGTTAAATTTCCAGTTTATACTCAAATTGTTAGGGCCTTCTCGAAAAATAACTATAGGGTGCGAAATACTTCTTGAGATGGGTCATTTCTTTACTGTCTAAAATAAGATTGATCACAGTTTCTTATAAACATTGAAATGTGTCACAACATCAGATGTCTACAAAAACACCAGTGAGCACAGGACACATGCCTTCACAGCTCTGAACTTCACTAAGAGGCTCTATTCTGGTGACATTCCAGCAGGTCTTGGTTTCCAACCCAAACAAATCCATTGTTCCAACGACTGTGCGGTACCAGTAGGCTATGATTACCTATAAAAGAGAAGTTGGAAGAAAACATAGTCTGATCACAAAGACAGCTTTTCTAAAATGCCACTCCATGATGGTTGCTTTAACATTATAAACCTAAGCAAATTTATTTGAGAAAAACTTTGAAGTTATATATTGGTAATATCTATATAGATTAGTCAATTTAATTGTAGTACTATAACCACATAACAAAATATAAAAGTATAACTCTGAATTTCTTTATTATTAAGACACATCATTTTAAAAACTGCAGTACAATGGAGTAACAGCTCCAGGGCACATTAAAAACTGGACCAGGGACAAGACTGAAGCAACTGGTTCTTTTCAACATGAAACCTACAAAGTTCTGAAGCAAGAGAGGGAAATAAAAACAAAAAAATATACAATAACACAAAATGCTCTATCTGGGATTTTTAACTTGGTGAATTTTGATAAAAGGTATGAGAAATTTTGTTAGAAAGTAAAAAAGAATTTCAAAAAAGAAACACATGGATCTGGGACTTAATATTGGGAGTCACCTTGTCATCTCTCTGGCACTGACAGCATGTAGCTGCACTTACTCAATCACATACAGCTCTGAACAACCTAACAATGTTCTTTCTCAGTCCAAACTATAGATTTATAATTTTGTCTTTTAAAAATTACACACTGTTAAAATTTTAGCATTTTTATTCTTTGTGACTTTGCCATGCCTGTACAAAAAATACCACATTATATGTATATGCTAAATCTAGAATTATATTTCTCTTGGTATGAACTTTGACATAGTAAGGAAAGCATAGCTTTGGAGTCAAACTTGAACTCAAACTCTGTCTCTGGGGCTGGAGAGATATCTCGGTGGCTAAGAAAAGACACTGCTTTTCCAGAGAACTATAGTTCCATTCCCAGCACCCGTCAAAGGTAACTAACAATCACCTATAATTCTATCTACAGGGGATCAGATGCCCCCTCCTGAACTGTATGGGCACTTGCACTCACACACTTACACATAATAAAAAATAAAATAAATCTGATTTAAAAAGCCATCTTCACTCTTCATTTTGTAATTTCGATGTTTGTGAGTGAACTTTCAGCCTCAAAACATCAGCTCGTCTTTCAAGTGAACTTAATAATAACCATTTGTAACCATGAAAGGACTGAGAGAACTTCTGTGTAAAAGGCTGGCACAGAATAAGCATGAAATATATTTAATCTTCTCAAAAAATATAATAGTTCTAAACTTATATCTTAACCCACAGATGAGGCATTGATAATATAAACACAAAAAGTGAGAACACAGAAAACTGTGATATTGTGTAGTCATCAGTTAACTTAGGCCTTCCACATTTTCCATCATCTCAAGATGGAAATACAACTCAGAACAAACCCCCAGCTTCAGGTCTTGGCAATGCCATCATGTTTCAACAAGCAATTTATCACATTTTAACAATGACTTTTAAGGCATCAAGGAGGAAACTAAAAATACAGTAAACTTTCAATAAGGCTATGAGGATCTTTGCAGCAAGCCCATGTGAGTGTTTCATAGGTAGGCTCACCCTAACCCATATAACACTAAGCTGTTAACTAAGACATACATATTAAGACATACATACAACTCACAAGTAGCATCTGCCCTCCTGTAACCCAAAGTCCCCACTGCCGTGCCATCTGTAGACTAAGTCATACATGTGTTCCACAATTGGCACTGCTGGTTACCCTCTGTGGTAACCTCAAGTCCCCATATCTGAAGCCCAGGTTCCCTGGTGCACTCCAAGCAAGCCCTCCTCTTCCCCTGCCCATTAGGGCTCTAAGACTGTCAGTTGGAGATCTACCTTAAATGCTTGTGCACCGTGCTGGTAAATCTCACCTTTGTTTCTCTCTGCATTCTAACCTCAACTTCTGAGGAACTTCAGGGAAAATCTTTTAGCTCCATAAAAGCCCCTTCATGTGTTCAAAGCTTCATCTTGGCTCAGCTGAGCAAGGATGACTTCTATACCCCAATAGCACATCACCACTGAGTGGCCCCAAGACTGAACCACAGTCACAAACCCAGAAGATTCAAATCTTCGAAGTTGGGCAGCAGTCAGTAAGGATCCAAATATGCACCCAACAATGGCAGCACAGATATCCATACCAAATGACCCAGGCAATGGCCTAACCACAGATGCCCAAGTCCTATTGTGGAAACACAACACAAAGAACCAATACAGTATTCCCGTAGTCATTTTCTTTGAGAAAAACAATTTATAAGACCCACAGTACAATAAACACAAAGTATCAGTTATAAATATGTACAAAGAATTCAAAGGGAATATGAATAGACACCTAAATGAAAACCAATACAACACAAACAGTTGGATAAAATAAGACAATTTTAGATATGAAAGCTAGGATTCAATGAAGATCCTGATTTATCACTTTTATTGTTTCAGAATTTCATACATGTATATAATTTGTTTTGAGAAAATTCACTTCCCACTCTCACTCTTCTGATTCCTTCCCTTTTCTCAACACCTCTCCCACCCTACCAAACCCACTCAGCTCACTCGCTGATTCTAGTTCTAATAAATCTAATTCATTGCATAAGTGGACATGGCCTCTCACTGGATAGAGAAAAAGCCATTGACAAACTTCAAAAGCCCTCAAGCAAGCACCATGAAGGCTTCCAAAGGAAGGAGGCAACCAATGTTTCTACCCAGTTACGCCGCCTAAGGACCATATCAATGACCATAGTGACAACTCTAAGGGTGCAGTAGTGTCACTGGCACTTCAGCGGTAACCAGCCGCTCTCTAATTGGACTAAAAGCTGCTCAACAGGAAGGAAATCATGCCTAGCACTGAAAACCTAGGTAACTACTTAGTGCTAATGAAGTTGTGGATATTGGATGAGAGCCTACAACCACTACTTTAATAAAAACCAGCATAATCCCTAATGATGATGTGTCTTTATAACCATAGATATATGTCGTCTTCACCCCTCATCAAGGAAACTTCCCTTTGCAAAGGAAGGAGACCATCAAGGAAACTTCTCTTTGCAAAGGAAGGAGACCTACAGAAAACTGTAACCACTCAAAATGCAGAGCTGTGGAACTCAGTTCTAAAGGATCTATCTATAAAACCTTACCATACCCTAAGACTCTGGGAACACTGCAGTAAAGGGAAACAGAAAGATTGTAAGAGAAAGGAGATCAGAGCGATTGTTGTGAGATTATGTCTCATAGTGAAGTCAGGAGTTACATCCATAAAAGCACTAACATTACTGCCCAAACATGAGCTAAACAAGGTAATAGCAATAGACATACCAAAGTGGATATGAGAAGGCTCTGGAGGCCTCAACCTATACAGCTAAGGAATGTTGAGAGTAGAAGGAAAAGTCTTTCCCAGGAACAAGCACACCAACTACTTATCCAATACCAAACAGTTAAAAAGCATACAGGCAAGTAATATTATATAGACTTCACAGGTTATATTTAGGATTATATATATGTAAGTGTATGTGCATGTATGCATACATGTATATGCACATATATGTATGCAATAACAATAAAAGAGCGGACATGAATCTGAAAGAGAGCAAGGAGAGGTATGTGGGAGCGTTTGGAGGAAAGAAAGGGGAAGGAGAAATATAATTATTATCTTAAAGATAAATAAAAAGATACCAAGGCCACCTCTACTGTGGTGTGGCATGGGCTACAATGAACAAATATGTGATGGAGAGGTGGGAAAGATAGAAAAAAGGAATGGTGCACACACTATGGAAAGAGGCGGAACTGGAGACCCGATGACAGTGACAGGTGAGACAGAGGGTTGAGGTTGACATTGCCCAGTGGGGTCGACAAACTGGTGTGCAGCAGCAGCCTGGAGCTTATGCAGACACACACTCAGCTCCCGAGGCCACCCTGACTCAGGGTCACCCTGGATGTGGGCAACGATGGAGGCCTGAGATGAGGAAAGTTTCACTTTCTAGACTGGACCCCCTCAAAGGACCACTGTGGTCCATGATGCCACCAGAGGCCATGTTGGTGTCTATGGTCCATGATGCTGCCCAAGGCTGAAATGAAGCCTGAGATCCATGTGAATGTATGCTGTCTGTGCCACTGCCTGAGGTCTTGGTGATGTCTGTCAGGAACCACTTTTTTTTTTTGGTGGGGGACATCCAAATTTTGGGGATGACTTCTGCCATGGTGCTAGGCATGGACAATTCTTATGTCCAGGTTAGGGGCATGCGGATTAGAAACATTAGGTAGCAGGAAGAGAGATAAGAAAGAATCACAGAGACACAGGATAGTAACTGGAGAGCTATTCAATGAATGCTAAATTCACTAGTGTTCATTTTCCATACACTTTTATACCCAAATACAAAAGAGGAGAAGAAGGCAAAAGACTGTTTTAACATGGCACGAAGGACAACCAGAACAGTTACTTACCCCAATACTTGACACATCAAACAATTAATTCCTGAGAAAAGTATTTGATGCTTAGCACAGTGAAACACCCTAGACCAAGTATCCTGCAGGCAGTTACTCCCTAAGTCAAAGCTCACATTTCAAAAGAAGGCACAGAAGTATGCTTGAATTCTCTGACCTTTGGTCAGGGTACAGTGGTTCTATCTCTATGGGCCATCTTAATGTTCAAAACACCAAGCAACCATACCCTAGGTCAGGGTCTGGAGCCATACTTATTGCCAACAACCTTGAAAGAGCAAAATACTTTCAAACTCTCTGACCTTTAGATAAGGTGGAATAAGCTCACATTTTGGGGCCTCCACAAATGTCCTTGGGATTTGCTACCTCGGTGGGCCATCTGAATATGTGTGACATGTATAGCCAGCCACCTGAGGTCATGTTGAGGCTGTGACCCTTGCAGCCACTGAGAGCCATGAGTGAGCCAGTGGTCCTGATAAGGCCAGGGATGGTGTTGATCCCTGTGGTCTGGGCTGCTTCCTGAATATGTGTTAATATCTGAGGACCTTTGCTGAACTGTCACTGTCCTTTGCCAACATGGTGTGGACACCCAGGAGAGCTGGTTCCACCCGTCACATGTTGCAACATGGCTCTCCACAGTTAATGGCTTCTGGTTGAGTTGGGTACATGGGAAGAAAGACTAACATTCCCTTGGAGGACTGACCACTGGGAGTTTGACCAAGTTCCAGTGAGTGTGTGAAAAATGGACTTGGTTTTGGGGGGCATGGAGGGAAGTGAGTGGTATACATAAAAGGACTGGGAAGTGAGGGCAATCAGGGTGCATGATTTAAGATACCCAAATAATCAATTTTTTTAAAAAAGGAAAACAAAAAATCTTGGAGAAACTAGGGATACAAGGAACATATCCCAAAGACCTACAGACAACCTCATTCTAAATGAAAGTTCAAACCCTTTCCACTAAAATGAGGAAAAAGACAAAAATGTACATGGTCTCTACTTCTGTTAAAGTCTTAGAGGAATAAGACAAGAAAAGGTTAAAGGGAGATACAAATAGAAAATAAAACTATCAAATAATAATATCAAATAAAGTTATCAAAAAATAAAAATATCAAAATATCCTTATTTGAAAATTATATGATTCTATACATGAAAGACCCTAAAGATACCAGCTGAAAAGTCCTAGAGCTGATAAATACATTCAGCAAAGTAACAATATATAAAATTAATACATAAACATTCGAAGTCTTACTATATACCAATGGCATGCATACTAAGAAAGAAATCAGGAGAAACACCCCCATTCACATTATCCTCAAAAAAAATATTTTGGACCAAATCTAACCAAGGAAACAAAAAATCTTTACAATAAAACCTTGAAACATTCATAAATTTAAGTAGATACTAAAATATGATAGGATTGGTAGGATTAATGTTATGAAATGGCCATCATGATAAAAGCAATCTGCAGAGTCATTGTGATCCCATGAAAATTCTAGTGCAGGTAGCTGCCCAGAAGGCAAGCCTCCTAACACTAAACCATACAGAAAAAAAGAATATTAAGAGCTGCAAAGGCAAAAGGCTAAGTAAGTAACATATAAAGGTAAACCTATCAGAATTACACCTGACTTTTCAATGGAAATCCTAAAAGCCAGAAGGTCCTGGATAGATGTGCTGTAGACACTAAGAGACCATGGATGCAAGCCAATTCTACTATACCCAGTAAAGTTTTCAATCACAATAGACAGAGTAAACAAGATATTTCATGACAAAACCGGATTTAAACTATAACTATCCATACACCCAGTCTTACAGAAAATACTAGAAGGAAAACTCCAACCCAATGAATGTAGCTGCACACATGAAAATACAAGCAACAGATAACCCTGCATAAGCAAACCCCAAAGAGAGAGAGAGAGAGACTGGCTTGGAATCATGCAAGAGACCCTGCTCCCCTGCTGAAGGGAACCAGAGAGGTGAGTAAGTGGGCACACGGCCAGCCAGGCAGACAGCCTGAAGTGCCACTCTCTGGGACAGTCCCAGGGGGACCGAATCCAGGCCCCCTCCAATTCCCTAAGCTTTTCTGGCCATCCAGTGGGGTGTATCCCAGATGCTGGCTTTCTTTACCCCATCCCACCCTGTCCCCAAACCCATCTTTTTGTCTGCAAGGTCCTTGGAACCACCAACACAGCCTGCTTCAGGGCAGAGGGGATCTGAGAGCTTGCTCCAATGCTGAGGGGACCTAAGAGAGGGAAGACCAAGAAAAACTCCCAAGTACACAGTCAGCCACAGCAAAGATTGGACCAAGAAGCCAAGACTCTGCTGGACTCATTAGAAGGAAGAGATGGATAGGTGCCAATACAAGAATTGCTCCAACATCCTGAAAAGCACATGGTAAAAACCAGAATCCAGCGAACATGCGACAGGAAGACTTGAACATCCTAACCCAGAAAAAGCAGAAGAAAACAACTTTAAATGTAACATTATGAAAATGATGGAGACCTTTAAACAGGAAGTGAAAAAGTCCCCTAAAGAAATGGAACAGAAGACAATTAGAAGAAATTTAAAAATTCCTCAAAGATAACCAAGAAAAAGCAATCCAACAGGTAAAGGAAACACTTCAAGACTTGAGGACCGAAATGGAGAGAAAAAAAAAAAACACAAACCAAGGGATGGCTGGATATGGAAAATCTGGATAAATGAACAGGAACTACAGAGACAAGTATAACCAATAGAATATAAGAGATAGAAGAAAGAATCTCAGGCGCTGAAGATACTACAGAGGAAATGACTCGTTGACCAAAGAAAGCATCAAATCCAACAAATTCTTAACACAAAACATCCAGAAAATCTGGGACACCATGAAAAGACCAAACCTAAGAATACTAAGGATAGAAGAAGGACAAGAACTCCAGCTCAAAGGCCCAGAAAATATATTCAACAAAATTATAGAAGAAAACTTTCCCAACCTAAAGAAGGATATCCCTATGAAGATACAAGAAGCTTACAGAACACCAAATAGTTTGGATCAAAAAAGAAAAAGAAATCCACTCGCAATATAATAATTAAAACACAAAACATACAGAATAAAGAAAGAATATTAAGAGCTGCAAAGGAAAAAGGTAAAGTAAGATATAAAGGTAAACCTATCAGAATTACATCTGACTCCATGAAAGCCAGAAGGTCTTGGATAGATACACTGCAGAAACTAAGAGACCATGGATGCAAGCACAAACTACTATACCCAGCAAAGCTTTCTTTCACCATCAATGGAGAAAACAAGATATTCCAGGACAAATTTAAACAATACGTATCCATAAACCCAGCCTTACAGAAAGTACTAGAAGGAAAACCTCAACCCAAGGAAGCCAACAACACCCATAATATCACAGACATCTGATAACCCTCCAACAACACAACTCAAAGAAGGGAAACACACAAACACTACCACCAAAAAATAACTGGAGTTAACAACCACTGGTCATTAATATCACTTAATATCAATAGACTCAATTCACCTATAAGAAGGCACAGGTTAAGAGAATGGATATGAGATCAGGATCCAGCATTCTGCTGTTTACAGGAAACACACCTCAACCTCAAAGACAGACACTACCTCAAGAGTAAGGGTTAGGAAAAGGTTTTCCAATCAAACGGACCTAACAAACAAGTGGGTGTGGGTATACTAATATCTAACAAAACTGATTTCAAACTCAAATCAATCAGAATAGATGTAGAAGGACACTTTATACTAATAACAGGAACAATTCATCAAGATGAAGTCTCACTCCTGAATATTTATGCCCCCAATATAAAAGCATCCACATATGTAAAAGAAACATTACTAAAACTCAAATCACACATCAAACCCCACACACTAAGAGGAGGAGATTTCAACATTCCTCTCTCACCAATGGGCAGGTCAATCAGACAGAAACTTAACAGAGAAAAAAGAGAACTAACTGAGGTAATAAATCAAGTAGAATTAACAGACATCTATAGAACATTCCATCCAAATAGGAAAGAATATACCTTTTTCTCAGCACCTCATGGAACCTTCTTGAAAATTGATCACATACTTGGTAACAAAGCAAACATCCACAGATACAAAAAAAATTGCAGTAACCACCTGTGTCTTATCAGATCACCATAAAGTAAAGTAAGAATTTAACAACACTACTACCCCCAGAAAGCCTACAAACTCATAGAAACTGAACAATTAACTGCTGAACTATCCCTGGGTCAGGAAGAAATAAAGAAAGAAATTAAAGTCTGGTGCTTTTTGGTTTTCAGCTGTAGCAGGAAAAAAGCTGTGCCATTGCTGTGCCATTTTAAAATGCCAGTTTTCTGGGCCATCCTGCCAATGCAAACTCTGACTCTTTCAGGCAGGTGGTCTGACTACGAAGCATTTGAGTGTGGTTTTTGAGCACACTGCTGCAGCTTGCTTGCTGGCGGGGACCTTGAAGTGCCATAGAGTTGTGGCAATAAGCATGGCTACAGCCAGTACCTCTACCATGAGGCTGGAATCGCAGAAAGCTAATGAATGGGCTGGATCCAGCCACCAAAGCCATGGCTTTAAACCTACCAATATTGCTTGGTAAATTAGACACTCATGTGGTCAGAAAAAGAGAGATATACAGTAAAGAGATTCAAAGACAAAGAAAACCTCTAAATGTTTTACAGTGTGTTAAAAATATATGCAGGATTGAAAAAAAAAGGTTAAAGTCCTTAAAATAAAGAAAGAGAGTAGTTGGGTGTGGTGGTACATACCTTTAAACCCAACACTTGGGATACAGAGGTAGACTGACCTCTGTGACTTCAAGGTGTGGTAGCACACTCCTTTAATCCCAATGTCTGGGAGGCAGAGACAGACAGATCTCTATGAGTTCAAGGTGTGCTAGGACACACCTTTAATCCCAGCACTGGGGAGGCAAAGACAGGCAGATCTCTGAAAGTTCAATGATAGCCTGGTCTACAGAGGGAGTTCCAGGACAAAGATACACAGAGAACCTGTTTCAAAAAGACAAAAGTTAAAAGTAAAAATAAAAGAAAGAAAGGTTAAAATAAAGCCACGTAAAGATGAAAAATGCACAGAGAATCTTGATACTGTATGTTATTGTGCTCTATTTTAGTTGTTTGAATGCTGAGGAAGGAGCAACAGCTGCTAAAAGATATTTGCTTATAAATGCTGCTAAATTAACCCAAGATAGGTATTTTGAAAATACCTTGACTTCAAAATTGAAGTCAAAAAATATGTTACTTTGGAGAAGAGATTTATTTTGCTTTTGTTTCCACAGGAAATGAGAGACTGTGAATTCATTCTGAGTTAAGAAAAATCAGGTTTGATCAAGGAAGACAACCTGAGATCTCCAGTAGGAAGAGATGGCCCAGATGTCTGAGTTCTACATCCAGAACAGATTCAAGATGCTGCCTGAGATGATCAAGTCTTACAGGACACTCTAGTCAGGACTTGTTCATAACTCTAAATTTTCTTTAGGTCCCCATAAGATTATTAGGATCTCCAACCAGCTGGAAGTAGCCTGGAACACTATGCCCACATTCCCAAAAAATGGTCTATGGATATTTTCCTTTGTTAAAAAAAAAAGAGGGGGAAGTGGTGCACGAGAATTGTCTGCATTCTGTCAATCATGTTTTAAATATATGCTGATTGGCTGATAGCCAGGCAGGAAGTATAGGTGGTAAAACCAGACAGGAAGTAGAGGTGGAGCAATGAGAACAGGAGTATTCTGGAAAGAAGGATGCTCTTTCCACAGTCCTGCCCAGACCACCAAAGAAGCAGGATGTGACCTGCCCTGCTGAAAAAGGTGCTGAGCCATGTGGCTAACATAGATAAGAATAATGGGTTAATATAAGCTACAAGAGCTAATAAGAAGCCTGAGCTAATGGACCAATAAGTTTATAATCTTCTGGAGACCTCTGTGTGATTATCTTTAGGACTTGCCAGCTGTGGCAACTGGGCAGGATAGAAACCCCAATGAGCAGGCCCTCATGTTACAAAAGTATTCCTTGAATACAACAAAAATGAAGACACAACATACCCAAACCTATGGGACACTATGAAACCACTGCTAAGAGGAACGTTCACAGCACTAAGTGTCAACTTAAAGAAAACAGAGAAAGCTCACATTAGTGACTTCACAGCACACCTGAAAGTTCTAGAAGAAAAGAAGCAGACAAACCCAGGAGGAGTAGAAGATTGGAAAAAATCAAACTGAGGGCTGAAATCAATAAAATAGAAACACAGAAAACAATCAAAAGAATCAATGAAATAAAGAGCTGGTTCTTTGAGAAAATCAACAAGATTGACAAACCCCTATCCAAAATAATCAAAAGGCAGAAAGAGAACACTCATATTAATAAGATCAGAAATGAAAAGGCAGCATAACAACAGATATTGAAGAAATTTAGAGAATCATTAGGTCTTACTACAAAAGCCTGTACTCCACAAAATTGGAAAATGTAAAAGAAAAGGACAATTTTTTAGATAAATACCATATACCAAAATTAAATAAAGACCAGGTGAACAATTTAAATGGACCTATAAGTCGTGAGGAGATAGAAGCTATCATCAAAAACCTCCCAACCAAAAAAAAGCCCAGGGCCAGATGGTTTTAGTGCAGAATTCTATCAAAACTTCCAAAAAGAGCTGATACCTACACTCCTTAATGTGTTCCACATAATAGAAACAGAAGAGTCATTGCCAAACTCTTTTTATGAAGCTACAGTTACCCTGATACCAAAACCACACAAAGATTCAACCAAGAAAGAGTATTACAGACCAGTCTCACTCATGAACATCTATGCAAAAATTCTCGATAAAATACTGGCAAACCAAATGCAAGGACACATACAAAAAAATCATTCATTATGATCAACTAGGCTTCATCCCAGAGATGCAGGGCTGGTTCAACATACAAAAATATATCAATGTAATCCATCACATAAATAAACTGAAAGAAAAAAACAAATGATCATTTCATTAGATGCCAAAAAAGCATTTGAAAAAATTAAACATCCCTTCATGATAACAGTCTTGGAGAGATTAGAGATACAAGGATCATATCTAAATATAATAAAAGCAATATAGAGCAAGCCGACAGCTAACATCAAATTAAATAGAGAGAAACTCAAAGCAATTCCACGAAAATCAGGAACAAGACAGGGCTATCCACTCTCCCCATATCTCTTTAATATAGTGCTTGAAGTTATAGCAATAGCTACAAGACAAAATAAGGAGATCATGGGAATTCGGATTGGAAAGGAAGAAGTCAAACTTTCGTTATTTGCAGAGGATAAAATAGTGTACATAAGTGACCCCAAAAAGTCTACCAAAGATCTTCTATAGCTGATAAACACCTTCAGTGATGTGGCAGGATACAAGATCAACTGAAAAAATCAGTAGCCCTCCTATACACAAAGGATAAAGAAACAGAGAAGGAAATCAGAGAAACATCACCTTTCACAATAGCCACAAATAGCATAAAGTATCTTGGGGTAACACTAACCAAGGAAGTAAAAGATTTACTTGACAAGAACTTTAAGAACTTGAAGAAAGAAATTGAGGATACCAGATAATGGAAGGATCTCCCATGCTCCTGGATTGGTAGGATCAAATATAGTAAAAATGGCAATTCTACCAAAGGCAATCTATAGATTCAACATACAATCCCCATCAAAATCCCAACAAAATTCTTCATAGACCTTGAGAGAACAATAACTAACTTTATATGGAAAAACAAAAAGCCCAGGATAGCCAAAACAATCCTATACAATAAAGGAACTTCCGGAGGCATTACCATCCCTGACTTCAAACTCCATTACAGAGGTACAGTAATAAAAACAACTTGGTATTGGCATAAAAA
>PVIU01023553.1:0-27196 GCA_004026605.1 Ondatra zibethicus
CCCTCAACAATCACAGATAATAATCAACATCAAAGAGGTTGCCACAGGATTTACAGGTAATCAGCACAGAAACTCACTTTCCCCATTCTGTCATTCCTTAATGTTTAATCCAATGTGACTGCATTTCAGCAATGGCTGTTAGAGATCTTCTCACCAAAATATATAGCAAGTTCTAGAACTTATAAAGAAACTCAGTATATTTTTACTATTTATTTGATAAGGTCTTTAGCTTCTTAATCTACTTAACTAGGCTTTTCCTAAAACCGCTAGCATTCTTCAGACCCTCAAAAGTATACAATTTCCAATAGCCATATTGAGTGTTCCCGGGGTAGCTGACTTTTGCCCTGAATATCTGTTTTTTATTAAATTACTTGGTTTGGGGTTTTTAAACTTTTTGAGATGTTTCCACACTGCAGATCCAAAACATTTGTCAACATACTGAATAGTAAATGTTCCCAAGACACAGTTCTCATTTATAAGAAACCAGCAACAAATGCTGGTGACGACTCCAGAGGAAAGAAACCTTTGCTGCTGGGGAAACTCAGCAATAAAGGGTCCACCACATCAGTACAAAGAACTTTGTGCACACCATGGCCTGAGTTTGGATCCCCAGCTTCTAATATAGAGTCTGACCCAACCCCAGCACTAGGATTACTCAAGATAAGAAGATCCCCGAAACTCATTGACTGGCCACCTCAACAAAATCAATAAGCCTCAAGCTGGAGTGATAGGTAAATGCCAAAACATACATACATACATACAAAAATCTGGGATCAGGTAGGCCATGTGTCCTGCTAGAGACACACCAACAGCAACCCTGAATCTCCATGTGTTTTCCATATACAGTAGGAAGAAGAAAGGAGCAACTTAGCTAGGTAGGAGGCCTCTGGAGGGAAGCAGTTCATCCAAGAGCATGTGCTGGTTTTAGCTAAGGATCAGCCATTTCTAAACATCTGTACTGTATCCAGGGAAAGACTATGCCATTGCTTTGAGCCTGACCCAGGGAAGACTTTTCCATTCCCATGGGTCCTTGATATTTGCCTAATTTTTGTCAACAATACACATTCACTCAGGACTTCCCCCACACTCCAAGTTCAGTAAAAGACTGATTAAAAAAGAAGAAAGCAGAAAATGATTGAGGAAAACCCCTATAAGGACCTCTGACCTACACACGCACGCCTGCACACACATACACACACACACACACACACACACACACAAAGAGGCTGGGGGAGGTATATATTATTGGTGGGAATATAAATTAGAACAACCACTATGGAAATCAGTATCAAGAGTCCTCAAAAAAATTAAAGATAGAATAACCATTTGATCCAGCTGTACTACTCGGTGGTATACCCTTGGTAGAAATTCAGCATTCCACTAAGATGTAAGCAGACTTGTGTTTATTGTGGGATCAGTCTAGATCAATAGATAAATTGGTAAAGAAAACACATCTATACACAATGAAATTTTATTCAACCATAAATAAGAATAAAGTTATAATATTTATAGGAACTTGGATAGGACTAGAGATCATCAAGTTAAGTGAAATAAGCCAGACTCAGAAAGACAAATATTACAATTTTTAATATGTGGAATCTATATTTTTTAAAATAGAAAATGTAAGGGAGAAATAGTTGGAAAGAGAAAGAGGACCAGTAAGAGGAAGCACATGAAAAATGGAGGTCATTGAGGGGAGAAAAAGTACATGGCATACATGTATCAAAATGTTACCATGAAACCTATTATTTGAATGAATATTCACAAATAAAATAGGAAAAGTAACAATTAATTCTAACACAAAATATTTTCTTTAGGATAAAATATGTACATTGAATTAACACATTTAACAGTCTTTGGTGCCTAATCTAATTAATAGTTATTAATCTGCTTTAAAGAATTTCTAGAGTGTTTTACCAGTGATAGATCACATAGGCCAATTCGCTTCCCAAGGTTCTTCCATAGATATGACAATATATATCTGATTTTAAATAAAACACACTTTTCAGAGGAAAAGTATTATATAAATACTATAGTTGTTTTGTTATTTCCATTGTAGTGCTAGTTGTCTTTAACATTATTTTGGTTTTGAAATTTATTTTATGTGCCTTTTAACACACTAAGAAACTTATATTCCACAGCTATAATGAAATATAATTTGCTGTTTTGAAGTCTAGATGGGTCCATAAGTTAAAGAATAGCATGCATGTTATGGAAGTGGGTAAGCGCCTTCTGATTGTATTTAAGGCCAGCCCCACAAGAAAAAACACATGCTTAGTACTGTTAACCTGACCAAGGACCCATGGTGAGGGAGCCCACAGGCACCAGGGGTGAACTAACGAATGTCATTCTACTAAATGGACACAGAATCAAGCTATTCTCTAAATCTGCATCTCCATACCCACATATCAGTCAACTCTCAGACCTCATCAGAGAATTTTCACTGTGCAGTGGATGATGTTTAAACAGAGACCCACAACTGCAGAGAATAACTGTATTCAGGCGCTCAGCGACAAACGGGGCATGTGTACCCCAGTCCTGCCTCAAGGCCCCAGGACCAGGACACCAGCGGCAGGAGAATTGTGAGGAGGACTGTGAGGAGGACTGTGAGGAAACTGGGAAGTGGGAGGGAATCTGAAAGGAGGTAGGGGAGGTGGATGAGTGAAAATGTTCAAAATACTTTGTAAGAAATTCTCAGTTGACAAAATATTTTTAAAAAATTAGATTGCATAAGATCAAATATGTAACAATGTTTAGCCTTTTAACATGCAAAACAAAAAATTTATATCCCACAAATATAATGAAATATAGTTCGCTGTTCTTGAAGTCTAGATCTGCTCTGTTCAGTATGGCAACCAGTGGACACATAAGGTGACTGAGTGTTTAATGTGTCTAGCCCAAATTGGAACTTCTCACAAGAAAGTGATACACATGATATTTCAAAGTTTAAAATAAAAAAGCACAAAGTATTTATGTTGGATGTGTGTTAAAAGAATATTTTTATATACTGGGTTAAATAAAATATATTATTAAAATTTATTTTACCTATTTCTCTTCACTGTTTTAAAACATGGATTCTAGAATGATTCTAATTATTTTTGTGGCTCCCATTTGTCATTTGTATTTTATTCCTATTGGAGACTGACACTGGCAGAAGTCACAGTTGTAAGCCAGTTTCTAGCATGTTGTACATATTATCTCAACACACTCTTCTGTGTCTTGCATTGGATTCTTTGGAACACTAGCAGATTATTAGATCTCGTGAGAACACAAGAAGAAACCTAGACAAATTCAGTCTGTAATGAATCAAGTATTGACTCTAATACACTAATATTGCCTTAACTATCTTAAAAATGAATGTCATGGTATCATTTAACATAGCCAAAGTTAATAGATTTTACTTTTACCTAACTCCTATAAACTATACTGAATATTATTATCATCATTTTAGTATCTATGAAAATATTTATTTAGATATTATTGGAAATTTCAAATTCATTCTATCAAGAATTGAAACCACCATACTGCTATTGGAAAGCAGTGCATGGTGCATGGTGTTGAAATGTGTCTCAGAAAAGGCATCACGCTGGAGAGGATACATTTGTTCCCAAAGTAGGACTCAAAGACTCTGTCACCTGCCAGAACAAGGTTGCATAAAGGTGCTAGTAAGCTCTTAGAAAATCAGCTGTGCACAGAACACATCACATAAATGGGCCTCACTCTGCATCACAGGTATTTGGGAACCCAGAAAAACACAAAGATCATAAAGCCTACTTTGCTTTGAGTGATAAACTAAATCTATGTGAACTCATGATTTTCTTACCACATGAACCTACAAAAGTGTGGTATGCCAGTCAATCAGCTACCCGCTCTTACGAACTGGCAGACACATCCCCTTTTATATTCTCAGTCCTCACACCTCATGCAAGCACCACTACATGGCTCTCTGCCCTGGTCTCATCTGTCTATCAACTTTAATTCACACTCTTCATGTAGCAAAGCAGTCATAAAATCCCAATTTTTCTGTCTCTTAAAAAGCCCTACTTCTCTCTATTCCTACTCTCTCCCTTAATTCAAGTTCTTCTCATCTCTCACCTATGGACCTAATTTGTGTCCGTGTCTCCAGCATTATTCCGTGCACTCCACTTTTCATAGTGCAACCATAATTGTGTCATCCGTCATTTATTTTCTCTCAGGATGAAATCCAAACTTCTTAGGATGATAAAGAATTTGAAGTTGAGGACTTTGACAGGATCTTCCCTGAAATTCCACTTGGGATTAGTTGATCTAGAAGAGAAAAGGAAAGAAGCAGACAGGAAATTAACCTTGATACTAATACAGAAGAGTGAAGCAAAGGATACATTGGCACAGAAAGAGCAGTCTGAGAGGGATAGGACAGTCTTACTGGACCTGCCATAGTCCCTTTCTTCCTCATGAATATGAAGAGTTTATGATTGTTGTGAGGTGACTGGTTTGGTTGGTTATTGTGACCATTTCTTTAGATCAAACATCATTTTGTCTGCTTAAGTAAATTTAATTTGTACTTGTCTTTACCCGAATAAAGTTTTGGAAGTGAGGACATTTGATCCCAACTTCAGACCATGCATTGTTCTATTAGAATTGGTAGTCAAAAGTATGCTCAGAGTGCCTGTGATGCCTTCATTGCTTTGTTTGTCATTCCTTTTTTCTGATGAAATAGTGAGGTTCGAAGCAAACACTGACTTCTTGTGCCTAGATATCAGGTGAATGATTCACTCATTTTGGTTTCTGACACCCAAAATAATAAGTAGCTGTGGAGTGTTCAGGGACATCTATATGATGCCCCATTCCCGAGGCTCAGGAACTGTCATGAAAGAGGGGACAAAAAGATCATAAGAGCCAGAGGTCAAGGATGACTAGAGTGAATCAGTGTCTTCTGCACATGAACTCACAGCCATGATGCTCACCTGCACAAGGTGTGCACAAGATCAAACCAGCCACCTTTCTAGCTCGTGAGGCCCCGCCCTAACTGGGGAGGTACTGTCAGTTGATAACTTCTGAGGAAGACTTAGTTTTCTTTAAAGGTGTGGCTCCACACTCAGGAGCATGTGTGCAGGACAAATTGGATTCAATGGTTTATAATTTTTTGAATTTAAAAACAGGACATGAGGTTGAAGTAGGAGAGTGGGAGGTGGATCTGAGAGGAGTTAGGGGAGGAATAAGGGATAAATATGATCAAAATGCATTGTATAAAATTCTCACAGAATTAATAAAAATATTTTATACATTAAATTATACTCTGTTTTTGGAGGTATCATAACACAAACATGGAGGTATCATAACTCAAAACATAATAAACATTAAGATAAATTAGTCTAATTCATAAGTGTAGCCTTTTCTCTCAGCTAATAATTCAAACATTTCTTACAGTCTTAAAGGCTAGCTGTATCTGCAATGTGATCATCCAAATATACTTCTTTATTGGAAAACCCTACTTGGAAAAATATGTCTCAATACTACAAAACACCAACACCAAACCATTCACCAACCATATGTTCCAAATGTTCATGATTCAGCATTTGTACCAAATTTGATATTACTCCTTTTGTATACTCTAGAGATAACAATAGAACAATACAATTAAAAACTAGTCAAGAATAGAAAATTTGATATTAGTTATTACTTTATTTAAAATTATATTATAAGCCTCAGACAGTATAAAAAGGCAAGCCCAAGCATTTTTACAGAATTTTGTTTACTCTGATGTTTTGAACACAAGCTAAGAAATTCTGTTTCCCGAGGCCTGCTGACATTGCTGATTATTGTTTTCAATAAACAAGTAAATACCTTATAGAACTGTGTGCTAATACCAAATATCAGAGACTTAAAATGAGAATTATATAGTGGAAACAACATTTCAATGGCACGTGGCCATAAGTACTTGTCACCAAACGTGAATAAAAGACAAATTTGAATATCCATAATTCTAGGAGGTTAGTGTTACAACTTGGAATTCCAGGAATTCTGATAGGCTTTTAAGAAAGGCATGGGTAAACTTCAATGACTTCAAAGACGTTGCTCTGTAGCACATTAGGGTTCTTTAAACCTTCCTCACACAAATACTCCTTTTCTCTTTCCTGGGATTTCAGGTTAGAAATGGATGACCTCTTCATGATGATCATGCACACCCTGAGCTTTTTAATATTTAAACTTAGTAAAAGCCGAAACACATTTGGTCAAAACTTATTTTAAGTCATTTCTAAAATCTTACACAAGAGAGCATTTCTTTCCCCCCCCCCCACCTTGGTTTTTCAAGACAAGGTTTCTCTGTAACTTTGGAGCCAGTCCTGGATACTAGCTCTTGTAGACTAGGTTGGCCTCGAACTCACAGAGATCCGCCTGCCTCTGCCACCCGAGTGCTGCGCCACCACTGCCTGTCTACAAGAGAGTATTTCAAAAGCAATTTATCCCACTTGTTTCTAACTAATTTGGACTTTTATCATCAAACATTTGTTCAGCAAAATTTATTTACATATTGTTCAACATGCTTTATGAAGCTTGCCTTCATATATATCACCATAAAACACTCAATTTTTTAAAAAGAAAGAGCTGACTCTGAAATCTTCTATCTGAAAATTCCTAATTCAGTTCATGTGGAACCTATATGTGGCAAAAACACTTCCATATTCTCAACTACATTTTCTTTGGCATTCTTTTTACTATGTATCCCCAGATATCACCCGTCACAGAGCTAAATGATATACGTCACCATCATCTCGGTGGTAATTCCAAACTGTTGTGTGGAAACTATTGTCTTAAACATTTTAAGAAATGTGGGTAGAAAGTAAGTGTCATTGACAAATAAGTGAAAATTGTTGAGTTAAAACTAAACAGACTTCTTTACTCTAAAACGTCTCAGTACCTTTATGTGGATAATAGCTATTCAAGAAATAATTTCTCAAACTTATTTGACAATGGGACTCTTTTAACAAACATTTTAAAATTTTTTTTTACTCTGTAAATCTTGAAAATCTTCTCTGTCATGCTTCAGACAACTAAGGTGATGAATTTATTACCATCTTCTTGACTCTGATACTTTCATATGACTACTGAACAAATGTTTCCAAGTTTTTTTAATGTACATGTAAGAAAGAATTATCAGTAACTCTATTTCAACAAAGTAATCTTAGTTTTGATGATGATAGATGTGCAACAATATTACGAGGGCTAAATTTAGTTCACAAGCATTTTCAGAGGGAAAGATTTTGGTGAAAATTGTGATCCACTCATTTTTTAGTGAATTAAAGTATAATATATGGTCATTTCTTGATTATTACTACAATGCAATGTAATTCTGAATTGACATCTACCACTTAATATATTTCAGAAATATGCCTGTAAACATGTGTGCTGAGCAAACATTAAGTAATTTAAATAATATTAGTTTAATCAAGGCATAATTTTAACATTGATAAACATCCTTATCCTACTGCTTCTGACTGAGCCTTCTGAAGGAAAAAATTTATTGATATGTTTATATAACTAAACGATAATTCCAGTGTGCCCCCAAATCACATAATACAATCTAGAGACCTTGAAAAATTAATTTAGAATTACCTAATGTTTATACAATGCATGCCATTTCTTTAATTATAAAGAAAATAAATTGAAAACAGCCTCTGTTAAAAAATATGCTGTTTACACTATGATGTAGCATATAATATTTGACTAAAATTAGTATTATTAACAAAAGACAAAGATGTAAGAAGTTACTCTTAATGATTATTAATAAATATCTTGAAGGGCTAGAGAGATGGCTCAGTGGTTAAGAGCATTAGCTGCTCTTCCAGATGAACCCAGGTTCAATTTCTAGCACCTACATTGGCAGCTTACAACTGTCTTAACTCCAGTTCCAGCCAGGGATTTGATGCCAAAGCACATAAAACAAAAGTTAAATAGATTATTAAATAGGTAAATATCCTAAAACAATTTTTAAGAACTTTTACTTCACTACGAAGGTTTGACTATGACAATTGTTCCCTGATCAAAAGCACCATGGACAAAGACGAGAGCTCAGGAGCTGGATGAAAGGCCGTAGAAGACTATGATCGTGAAAGAATGAAAATGAACAAGCTGAGTCTTCAACTGCCACAGTTTATTGCCTGGAAGCATTTGTTAGACTACGGAGTAGCGAGTGGGGAACACAATAACCCAAGAGTCAAATGAGCTCAGGAAATAAGAAATTGATACCACTGGAGCTTGTGGGCAGACATTACCAGACAGGAAGCTGGTGGACTGAAAGTTCTGAAGAGCTACAGAGATGCTCTTATCTTAAACTGATTTTTTTTCTTTCATCAGAATATACTTTTTGAAATTCATTCATATTGCTGCATGTAACAGAAGGACACTTTGGATTTTTCACTTATTGTTTGAGGATTTCACAAATATAAATATAATGCATATTGATCAAATCTATCTTTCACTTGCTTCCCTCTGCCTTTTCCCATATCTCTACCACCACTCCCCCACCAACTTTATGTAATCTGTTTTTATTCATATTTCATACAATAGAGTCAGACCAGAGTTTCCCCTCCCTCCACTCCTTCCAATTCCTATCTCTCCAAGATCTACTTCTCCTCTCTTTCCCTTCCAATAAGATCAGCAATATCAAAAAAGAAAGATGTAGTTATTATGCCCAGTATAATTATGCTGTTTTAAAATAAGACTTGTGGTATAGAACGGAACTATGAATAAACATATGATCAACTGATTCTTAAGAAATGCATAAGGTCAATGTAATAGGGAAAGAATGTTCTTTCAACAAAATGGCTAGAACAGCTAAATATCCATGTGTGTAACAAATGAAATATTAGTTTGAAATGGATAGTAAACATAAAAGTAAAAAACATAAATTTATAAAACTATAAAGAAATGAACAATGAAAGTAAAGAAGACACTAGAAATTGGAAAGACCTCCTACATTTATGAAACTGTAAAAATAAACATCATTTAAATGCTTACACAAAAAAAATCACAAAACTCCATTAAAATAGCAGAGTAGGCCAGACAGTGATGGCACACGCCTTTAATCCCAGCACTCGGGATGGAGAGGCAGGTGGATCTCTGTGAATTCAAGGCCAGTCTGGTCTACAAGAGCTAATTTCAGGAAAGGCTCTAAAACTACAGCAAAAACCTCTCTTGTTTATTAGTTCATCTGACAATATCCTTTATCTCAATGTTTAATAAACTCAATGAATGTAAAAAAAAAATCCAGTAACGTCAGACAACTGGGAAGTCTTCTGAAATACAGTGTCTCTAAGAAATAACAGAAAATCCTCCACACCCATGATACCGCAACAATTTGACTTCCTAAACAAGATCCTAAACAATGACAACACAATAGACTTACTAGCATGGAAGGTGGAAATTTCATGGGGACCCACCCCTAATCAAAAAGCTATAGCTAACTCACCACTGCTGAGAGAAGGCGAATGAGTCTTCTCCAGGCGAGTGCGCCTAACTTATTATCCACACCAAGCCATCACCCCTAAAATCATGTACATACAAGCAATACCACTATATAGACTCAGCAGGGTGTATTTATATATTCATGTGCGCATATATATATAAACATTAATAATTTAGAAGGCCATGAATTTGAGCAGGAGGAAGGAGTTGGAGACACAAGATTTGGAGAAAGGAGAAAAGAACTGATGTAATTATATTTTAATTATTTAATTTTTTCAAACAATATATTTTGATCTTATTTTCCCATCTCCCAACTCTTCCCAGATCCTCCCCATCTCCTTACCCAACTAACTTTATGTTCTTGTTTTCTCTCTCCAAAAAAAGAAAAGAAAAAGAAAATCAAAACAAACAAAAACAAAAAATGCCAAAATAAAACAAAAAAAAAACAACCCAGCAAAATAAAAGGGGTCCATTTTGTGTTGTCTAAGTACTCCTGGGCACAGGGCCTACCTGGAGTGCTCCACTAGAGAAACTGAGTTTTCCCTTCCCCAGTAGGGTATAACAGTATGTCATTGGGGTCATTTTCTTGCTATGTTCCTTCAAGAGAATGATAGCAGCTTTCTCCCCTGGGCCCAATAACTATCTAATACCAGGTTTTTAGCCATTTTAGTGTCATGTATGGATTCCATCTCATGGAGTAGACCTTAAATCTAATTTTTTAAAACACTTATTATCTTTTTTTTTTTTTTTTGGTTTTTTGAGACAAAGTTTCTCTGTAGCTTTGGAGCCTGTCCTGAAACTAGCTCTTGTTCACCAGTTAGTGGACAGCTAAGTTCTTTCTAATGTTTCACTATTATGAAAACAGCAGCAATAACCAGCTCTGAACAACTATCTCTATGGCAGAATATTGAGTCCCGTGGTTATATGCCCAAGAGTGGTATAACTGGATCCTGACATATATCAACATTCAGCCTTTTGAGGAACCGTCACACTGTTTCCCATAGTGGCTGTACCATTTGCCCTCCCATCTGCAATAAGTAAGTTTTCCCCTTTCCCCACATCGTTGCCAGCATATGCAGCCACTCTGACTAGAATAAGATGAAATCTCAAGGTGGTGAGGGTTTTCGTTTGGTTTATTTTTCTTTTATCTTTATTTCTTTTAATTTTTGAGACTATAATACACATTTCCTTTTTCTCTCTAAAAATTCTCTCATATTCTCTTTTTCCTTTTTTATGGCTTCTTTTTTCATGATTGTTACATGCATATACATATATATGCATAGTCTTAAATATATAAATATAACCTGCTAATCTGTATATTGTTACTTGTATGTACGCTTACTGGCTGACTGTTTTGTATTAACCAATTTCTGAGCTCTTCCCAGGGGAAGATTATTCCTCCCATTCTAACATTCTTAGTTGCCTGTAGTTTTTTGTGTAGTAGTTTGAGTTTGATTTCCCTGAAAGCTACAGACGTTCAACATTCTTAATGTCTCTCAGCCATTTGTGTTTCTTCTTTTGATAATTCTATTTGATCCTATATACCATTTTAACTGGGTTATTTATTTATTAATGATCACAATATTTGGGGGTTTTTTTTCAGTTTGTAAATACTAATCCTCTATCAGATGTGTAATTTGTAAAAATATTTTCCTTTCCTATAGCTTCCTCATTAATCAAATGACATCCTTTGTTGTACAGACACTTTAAATCCTCATGAGGTCCCATTTTTTAATTGTTGATCTTAATGCCTGTGTTATTGGTGTCTGTTCAGAAAGTCCTTTTCCATATTAAAGCCTAATCCACATTTTTGCTTGTATAATATTCAAGGTATCTGCCTTATGTCGAGGTTCTTGATACATTTGGAACTGAGTTTTGTGCAGGTTGATAAATCTATTTTCATTTTTTTACATGCAGCTATCTGCTCTAACCCATGCCATTTTCCCTTTAAAAACTTCAGAATAAATAATGAAATAATTTGTATAGGACAACTCTAATAGCATTCTTCACAAACTCCAAAAAAAAGTCTTAAAATGCATATAGAAGCATAAACTACCCCCCAAATAACCAATGGGGAAGGTATCACAATAACTGATTTCTGTAATCTAAGACCCATTTCCTATGTAAAGATATATGAAGGCAGAAAGACACAATAGAACTGTATGGTAATCAAATAAGATACTAGCCTCGTAGAGTTTCCCACATCCCACAGGGCTGCAGGAAAACCTGGACGAAATCTCCACAATTCATTGTAATTTTAAGCTTCAGGAAAACTTCAATATAATTAACAGCATGAAATCTGGAGAATGAGCTGCTTTACCAGTCAAACTTGTGGGTGGAATGAAGAAGACAGTAGCAATTGGTGCTAACAACTAACTGTACAAACAAAAGGCTGTGGGTGCTACAACCATGGAAGCACAGAGCCAGGAGGACCCATCACCCACCCAAGAATTAGCTCCAGGGAAATGTCAGACCCCAAAGTGATATTCAAATTCCAGCCATCTGGGCAGAATGGGGATTTTCAAAGTAAAATATGTGTTCAAAAAAAAAAAAGAAAAGTGCTTTCCTTGAACATCAGAGGATATAGACTCAGTTGGCTATTTTTTCTTCAACATGAGGACATTATCAAAAAATAAGGGACTGGGTTTTATTTGTTTTAGATGAATATAAGCTACCTGGTCATAAAACTTTGAGTTTTAGCTCCTCAGTAAACAATGGAGTATGGTTCTTAAGATGACCCCTGCAGCAGTCTTATCAGATAACTATAACATACATTGACTAGTCTCCCAAACTCATTTGCAAATAATAAATTACAAATCAAAATAACTGGCAATATCAGACAGCAAAAATTTATTCATTACATAGTCATGTAAATGAATACAACAGAAATACTACCAAAATCACAGGGTTTATGCTTCTTACACACTAACAAAAAGTAAAGAGTCACAATAAGGGGTGTGTGTGTGTGTGTGTGTGTGTGTGTGTGTGTTAATTGGTCGTGGTTCTGTAGTACTCTTCCAGGGGTAGAACAGACCTTCAGAAGTGTCATCTAGCATAAGCTGTCCCTGAACCACTGCCCTCTTCCCTACTACAATGTGTATGTAAATAAATGCCACAGTGCGAGCGCCTAAGCATTCACCTAATACCTCACAGCTTTGCTTGAATCTGGGAAAATGCTCCTCGAGCGAAAGGAGATGGTCTTACATCCCTGTCTTAGCTACTAACACTGGTGTCTTGCAGTCACACTTTCAACAAGATCCCAGGACTTTAGTGTGGCTTATCAACCTTTTCTTGATCTGCCTCTAATTCTTAGCTGCATTTCCTGCCACTTTCCCACATTAAGCTTCTTGCTGAGCCCTGAATAAACCAAACATAAATCTTTGTGATTGGTTAATCTTACTGCCACGTATACATTGCCCGAAAGCTCATGTCATATCCCTTCACTTTGTTCATCTATCTGTTTAAATAGCATAATCTGTTATTCTCTATCCTCTTAATCCACTTTTTCACAACAAACCAAATGTGTATTTCTTTATCTGCTGTATGGTAGAGTTCAGGAGGGCATTCCCTCTATACAGCCCAAACCTTGCACTCTGTAAGGTCATGTCAAGTACATATTCTATTATATTAACTCATGAGGAGGATTTGGTTATTCAAGGAAATCCTACTGCCCATGGAATTAGGAAGAAAAGCACCAGTGAGAGTCATGGAAGTCCTCTGAACCTAGAAAACCTGGGGGGGGGTGAAAATAAATAAGAAGAATAGATAAAACATCAATGAGAATACCAGCAGCAGCAGCAACACTAGCAAGCATTCAGGGTGAGTCCTGAACCAGGAATCATGATACCATTTCTTTTCATCTCCTTCAACAGGAAGAATAAGGGCTTCAGGTTTTATTTGCTTCTTTTTCCTTTCTTCCTTGCTTGGAAGGTGTCTTTATGACACAATGATCATATTCAATTTCTAACCTTGAATTTCACTGAAAAGACCATCTCAACAATATCAACTGAGGTTCATTTGCTAAAAATCATCAGCCTGACATTATGCACACACACACACACACACACACACACACACACACACACACACCATCAATCAATTATTCAATCAGCAAAACAAATGTAATAAAAATTTTTAAAGAGAGTGAGCGTACTTTAACATTATTAAGGCTTATTCAGCTACAAGATGACTTATAATATACAAAGTGGGGTTTATCTTAATTTATTAAATGTACTGCATTGTTTTAAGAACTGTGTTTAAATTAGTTTCAGTCTCATACATAAATACAAAACAAATAAAAGCAATGTAAGTTTATTTTGTTAATTAAAAATCAAAACTGCTGAACATGATGAAGTAAATTTCATGCACAATCACCATTTGGTTAACTCAGCATATATAATTCAAGGACTTCTCCCATTGTTACATCCAGGTTCATAACTAAGTCTGACCCAAAGAAGAAAATAGCTCTGCTGTGCCACCCACATGTCACTTTTTCAAGGTACTTCATCATTTTTTTTTGGACATCTCATCCCTCATACGTTTTCCATGGGTTCCTAGGAAGCATTCTGTATCTGTGTTCATCTCCCTCAGGATGTTTCTTATCAGACTATAGTGCCATAAAATCGACTTGTGTCCAAGTGCCATCCACTGGCTAAGAAAGCATTGTGTGTCCCATATTCTAGTCTGTCAATTTCCTCCTCTCAAATAACTATTCTGATGAAATCGATATTCCAACAAAATTATATATATATATATATATATATATATACATACATACATACATACATACATCACACACACACTTTTTACGTTCACGGGTGTTTCGCCTATGTATATCTTTACTCCACATGCATACCTGGAGCTCATGGATAACAGAAGAGGTTGTCTGGAACTGGTGTCATAGAGGATTTTGAGATGACATGTGTGTGCTAGAAATTGAACCTGGGTCCTCTGGAAGAGCCCTCTCTAGCTCTTTAACTCAAAGGAATTAAGCAGGATGTGCTGGCTTACTAGTACAAATATATACGGGTAACTCATTTTTGGCAATCCCTAAATTATTTCAGAGTAAATAATACTCTGCATATGGAAAGCCCAATTTACAGAAAAAAATGGATCTCAATGAACAATCATAGTACTGCAGAGTCTCAGTGTAGGGAAAATCCGCATGTTTAAGTTTTCTTAGGCCAAGACTTGTACATTATGTGTCTTCTACAGCAGTTAGTGCAATAGTTTGCACAGGGTTAATTCTCAAAAGATATATGTCAAATACATGAACTTGAAAGTGGCTCTAAAGCATTAATCTTTATATTTTTTCCAATGTTGCTTGTACAGCAAACACTAGTGATTCAAAGAACTGATGAGTATTTGCATCAATGCAAAACGATAACAGTATGTCTCGCCTCAACTTTTACCAAAGCTGTATGCTCACTAACATAAATTTATAGAAATTTAACAAGTCTACAGTGTCAAAATTGTTTATATTTGTATATATTAATACTATAACATATTTGCCAATATTTACCAAAACTGGCCAATTTTGTTTAAGACAAATATCCATCTCTCTAAATTATTACCATTCTGAAATCACTTGTAACCATGAATGGTATTTTCAGAACAAACATTTAGAAAAAAATAGTAAAAGCAGAAAACTATTTTGCATTTCTATAAACTCGAGTCATGTATCATAGTGCACTACTTTGTCACAGTACGTGAGAGTCTAAAGTAGAAACTGAGGTAGAATCACAAGTTCAAAACCAGCCTGGTCTACATAGTGAGTTCCAGGCAAGCCAGATATTTATGCAACAGTATTCATGCAGTATTTTTCATAATAACATAGATGCACAATCAAGCTGAATGTCCTCCAGAAGATGAATTGATAACTTAAATGTACCATATACACAACACAGCAAAATATGGATCACAAAAAGGAAGAAAATTCTGATACATACTGTAAAATGCACACGTGAAAACGCTAATGCTCTGAGTGAAATAAGACAGTTGCAGAGGAAAATTATTCCATGACTCTATACACATGAGACTCAGAGGAGTCAAATCCACAGGACAGAAAGCAGGAGCAGCGTTTCTGGACTGGGGAGCGAGTTTCTGTTGAGGAGTGTTGACAACTCCTAGAGGTAACGGGTGGTGAGCTGTGCATCACGGTGAGCACACTCATACTACGGAACTGTCATCAGAATGTGCTCAAATGTCACATAGCGCAGCACAATTAAAAGGTACTAGCAACCTGTTTTGCTTTTAATATTTGCTAATTTGGTGTTAACATGATAAAAGTGGCATCATTACCGACATAATACAGTAAGTGTGGAAGGCACCAAGCAATACAGAAGACAATGAAAATCTCAAATAACGACAGTGAAAATAAAAGTGTTTCTCTTTTTCCTTTCACGTGCTCTTTATGATGCATTGAAAGCATCATAGCCTTGCTATCTACAATGAAAGCAAAGCTGGCTGCTAATATGCCTAGACAGAGGCTTGAAAAGTTGCCAAATAAATCTATATTTTTCTGTGGACCCAGACCGAAAACCCAGTCTTCTGTTCTTTAGGCTACCAGATGTACTAAACTGAGCTAATCAAGAATAAAATACCTAAATATCTCTCAGAAACATGCATAGACATAGCATCTTTATTGAAATCTCTACTCTTACATTTCCTATAGATTTCAATCACCTTTAAAACATAATTTATTAAGTTTCTAAAAACCACAGTGTGTTTATCTCATTTGTGTATTATTCCTACCACTGTGTTTGCGTCTGATATTACTTGTGTAGATAAAAAGCACACAAGTCATTTAGGGATTAATAGAAAGCAGTGGAATTTTCCTCACTGTATGTTATCATATTGGCATAGTTTGCCTATTTCTAATTTACTACAAAATAAAGTGAGCTGATTTTTACCCTTAAGGTTCTCTAGAAAGTACATTGCCAATAACGCACATACTTTGCTTGCATATTAGAGGAAACTCATCTTCTCTTCAAATTGCTATAGAAGTTATCCCCTGAAAGAACTGTAACACATTCAAAAAACAAGATGTAGCTACGCAAACTTAGCACACTAGTGACAAATAACACCAAATATTACTTTAAAATTAAATGCAATCCAGTGTGGTATATGCCAGTGTTAGTGGTGTATGCCTTTAATCCCAACACTCGGGAAACAGAGGCAGACAGATCTCTGAGTTCGAGGCCAGTCTGGTGTACAAAGCAAGTTCAGAGATAGCCAGGACTATACAGAGAAACCAAGTCTAAAAAAAAAATAGATGCGATCTTTTTAAAACTCCCAATTAAGATTACATAGGTCACAAGAATTGTTATTTGACCTTTTCCTAAGTTAAAACCAAAATTAATTAATTAGATAAGAATTAATTAACAAAAAACCTGAATACTAATATATTGACTTAACCACTAACCTAACTATATATTTCAAACCCAGTATTTAGCCTCAAAGTCACATTTTGGGATGGTAGAAATATAGATTGGCACTTTTCTGAAAGGCTACATGGGATTCAAATTAGGATTGTTCTTAATTTTTACCTGTTTGTTGTTTTGTTTTGTTGAGACAGGGTCTCATTATATAACTATGGCTTCAGATTCACATAGATCCTCCTGCCTCTGCCTCCTGAAATTAAGCTAGTATTAGAGGTGTGTGCCACCATGTCTCGCTTAATCTTTGTTTAGTTTTTATTTATAACTGTAAATGTAACTTTATAAAATGGACTTATAAACTATTAAGGAAAACTTGAAGCCCAAAGAACACAATCAGAAAACAAAAGTTGGAGGGTACTGTGAACAGACTTGAAAGAAGCACGCCTGATCTACAGAAGACCCATGCATGTCAATGTGGCAGGACTGTCCACGCCAGCACTGAAGGCCTCCTTGCCACTCTAGACACTTCTGAATGTCTACAATGCTCATGCCATTTTCCACCTTCCCAAAGACCACAAGCATGCTGTCCAATCACTCGGTCTCAGCAAAGAAGAGAAAAACCTGGCAGCCATTTTTGCTTGATCTAGCATTTACCATCAACAAGATGCCAGGACTGCATCAGGGTTTCTCCCTGTCAGTGAGGTGATGGCTAGTGCTGTGCTGGTGTGTGAAGTCCCCACCTTGCAAATGAGTCCTAAAATCATTCTGTAAAAGTAGAAACTTTATAGCCAAATCTTTTCCTATCAGTGTTTACATCATGAAAACGTTCTGCTGTCTTAGGAACATTGTCTTCAAACATCTTGACAAAGATACCTCTCAATGGCCTACCTCAACAGCAATAACAAAGAACCAGCTGGATTCACTGTGGGTAACAGCAATTAAGTTACAGGGAACAGTGTTGTCTGTAAGTCCTATTCTTGGTTTTTGGCCAAGTGATTTCATACTTAAGAATTATCTTTGAGCCATGAAAGTGCACACTTGTGATCTCAGTACTTAAGAGATGGGGGCAGAGGAATCAAGGTGTTAAGGTCACTTTGAGCTACACAATGAGCTCAAGGTTAGCCTGGGCTACATGATAACCGATCTCACAAATCAGATAGATGATAGATAGATAGATAGATAGATAGATAGATAGATAGATAGATAGATAGATAGATAGATAGGTAAAATTGAAAATGCAAAACTTTCTAAACATCAAAAGGCTTAGCATTTAACCCATCCATCTGACATGAAAAGAAAGCAAAAGAACTCATGACAAAGTAAGCTAAATGTTCAGTTTTAATTCTAAAGCTTATCTTCTTAAATAAACAAATAATAAGTAAATATTATACAGTCCTTTACATCAATATAAATAATATTTAGAGATGTAATAATATTTTTATCATATAATGTACAAAATATACCAAAATACCTAGTGCTTTTGTTCACAAATATTTAATGCCTCATTCATATTTTAGAAGTGATACCAGAATATTTGAATTTCCTCCATTGAAGTACTATTTTAAAGAATTTTATTACTGTGTATTCATTTTACAAATTGGTGACTTTCATAATGACAATTTTATTCAAGTACTTTATAAAGCTTGGACATATCCATTCCACATGACTTTTCTGTCCCCACTCCAATGAATCCCATTCTTCCAACCAAATAGTCCCCTCCTTACTTCATGTCATACATGTGTACATATATACACAGTGTTTGTATACATAAAACATAGGTTCCACATATGAGAGGAATTTGTGGTATTTATCATTCTGGATTTGGATTATTTTGCTTAATATGATGATCTCTAATTCATTTCCATTTCCTAGAAAATGACACAATTTTGCTTTTTGCCTGAATAAAATCCTATCGTGTATACATAACCACATTCTTCAAGTCATTCATCTGTTGATGGTCACTTAGGTGGATTCTGTAGCTTGGCTGTTGTGGTATGATGCCATAAAAAAGCACAGACATGTGGTCTCTCTGTGGTACACTGACTTCGATGCCTTTGCTTGTACTCCCAGGAGGGGGTGGAGGAGCAGTTATCTTTGAGTTTAAATGAGACTAATCTATAAAACTTATAACTGGGTCCTCAGCATATTTTTACATAATTACAAATCATAGAATTCATGTGAACAAATACATATATATTTGAACAAACATATATAAATTAGATTAGTATTACCTGAGACTTTTTTTTTGGTTTTTTTGAGACAGGGTTTCTCTGTAGCTCTGGAGCCTGTCCTGGAACTAGCTCTTGTAGACCAGGCTGGCCTCAAACTCACAGAGATCTGCCTGCCTCTGCCTCCCAAGTGCTGGGATTAAAGGTGTGTGCCACCACCACCGGGCTGATACTATTTATTTTTATTTCACATAATTTATTGATTCTTTGGGAATTTCACATCATGCACCTTAATTCTGCTCACCTTCGAGTCCCCCATATCTTCCCCTCACCCCTGCAGCACCCCCATAGAAAATTTTTAATTTTTTTTAAAAATCAAACAAACCAAAACAAGCAAGCAAGCAAACAAACGTTGTCACTCCTCCATCTTTCTTGCTTCTCCACATCTCCTCGGCCATCCTAGTGCCATAGGAGCTGTGCTGTGGTACCCTGCATACCCTTTTGTTCAATGGTCTGGTTCAAGACCTCTGGTTTCTGGTATACCACCATCACTGAATCCTCACCCAAACTCTTCTCAGATATCCTGTGACTGCCCCAAGTCATGGAGATTCTTACCACAGGAACAGTCCCTTCATGAGCTCCAGCAGATCCTAGATGAGGTAGATGTTAGGGTGGGCCAACCCAAAGCCCAGTTGTGAGCCTGGGTGATGGCTGAGCTGGTCAATCCAAGCCACTGGGGCCACCCCTTCACGTGATGGGGAGGAGCCAGCTCCCCTACATGGCAAGGGGTGGGGCCATCTCTCCTAAGTGCGGGGAGGACAACTCCCCGGTAAGGGTAGGTAGGGGCCAAGCTCTCTTACTGCAGTGTCCAGTGAGAGCTGGTCAACTCAGCATGGCCCTCTGATTTCATCACACGTTTCCTATGTCCTCCTAGGTGTCATGAGCCACAGACATCAACAGAGACCCCAGCTTCAGCGGGACCATGGACCCAGACATGGCCCTCGGCTGCAGTTTGGGCCCAGACAATATCCTGGCTCCAAGAGAAAGCACAGGCCACTCAGATCGTGATGGTTCTGATGGTGGCGCACTCCAGACATCAAAAACGCCATGGGTTGTGGCCCCGACCCCAGGTATCTGAGTGACCTTTGGTGGCAACACACAATTTGAACTTCAACACAGACCCCTACTGCAGTAGAACCACAGACTCAGACATGGTCCTCAGCAGCATCCAGGTCTGGATGTCACCATCAGCCGAGGTGACAATGCAGGTCACTCAGATCTCCCTGGCCCCTGTGGCAGCATGGTCCTCAAATATACTAATATGGCCCCAGAGCTGAAGAGTCCACATGGCCTCCAATGGTAACAGGAGCTTTGGACATCAACACAGACCCTGGCTGCAGTTGGACATGGCCCTCAGCTGCAGCTCTGGCCGGGACATCACCATGGCAGTGGTAGTAGCACAGACCACTCCGATCTATAAGGCCCTGGCTGCAGCAGGGCCCTCAGACACCAACAGGAAGTCAGGTGGCTGATCTGACCCAGGGCAACCTCACTGCTCTCAGTGGCAACAGGATCCAGGGACATCAACCCAGATCCTGGCTGGTATGGGACCATGGACTCAGACATGTGTTCAGGCCAGAGAACGACCGTGGGGTCAGTTCCCTCCAGCACATATGTTCCAGAGATCAAACTCAAGTCATGAGACTTGGAGGCAAAACCGTGTCCATGCCAAGTGCGCTCTCCGGCCCTGTTTAGGCTGCTGAAATTTGAGGCCACACATATTTACTCCTTCATGACGGAAGTCACAAAATAATCCCACACCAGTTCAGAATTATGAATAATGAAGGGTTATTTATTTAAGGGAAAACTTACAGATCACTATCCTCGATAACAGTCCTCTGTGCAAACAGGAACAGAGTCTACCAGCCGGAAGCAAGAGAAGGGGGCTGGAGAGATGGCTCAGAGCACTGGCTGCTCTTCTAGAGGTCCTGAGTTCAATTCCCAGCAACCACACGGTGATTCACAATCATCTATAATAAGATTTGGTCACCGTGTGGTTGCTAGGAATTGAACTCAGGACCTCTGGAAGAGCAGCCAGTGCTCTTAACCTCTGAGCCAGAGTCCCTCCAGAGTAAGACTGCCTGGGAATACTGGTGGTACTGCACGCCTTTAATCCCAGCACTCGGGAGGCAGAGGCAGGTGGATCTTTGTGAGTTCGAGGCCAGCCTGGTCTACAAGAGCTAGTTCCAGGACAGGCACCAAAGCTAAAGAGGAACCTTGTCTTGAAAAAGAAAAAAATTAAAAACAGCCAGGCAGTGGTGGTGCACGCCTTTAATCCCAGCACTCGGGGCAAAGGCGGGCAGATCTCACAACTTTGAGGCCAGACCAAGCAGGCATTGGTGATCTCTGCTACAGAAAGCTGCTAATGGAAGGCTTTCTCAGCAGAGATGACAGGGGCATATGTGGCCATAGGGAAGTGGATGTGAGGGTAAGGCACCAGGTTAGTCTGGAATTCTGTCAGGTCAACATTCAGGGCTCCATCAAATCTGAGGGAAGCAGTGATTGAAGACACAATCTGCCTAATAAGGCCGTTAAGGTTAGTATAGGTGGGGCACTCAATATCAAGGTTTCTACGACAGATGTCATAGATGCCCTCGTTGTCTACCATGAAGGTACAATCAGAGTGTTCCAGGGTGGTGTGGGTGGTGAGGATGGAATTGTAGGGCTCAACCACAGCGGTGGAAACCTGGGGGGCTGGGTAAATTGAGAACTCCAGCTTAGACTTCTTTCCGTAATCAACAGAGAGCCTCTCCATCAGCAGGGAGGTGAACCCAGAGCCATTCCCCCCACCAAAACTGTGGAAAACCAAGAAGTCCTGAAGACCTGTGCACTGGTCGGCCAGTTTGCGAATTCTGTCCAAGACAAGGTCAATGATCTCCTTGCCAATGGTGTAGTGGCCACAGACATAGTTATTCGCAGCATCTTCCTTGCCTGTGATGAGCTGCTCAGGGTGGAAGAGCTGGCGTTAGGTACCAGTGCAAACTTCATCAATAACCATGGGTTCCAGGTCTATGATCACGGCCCAGGGCACATGCTTGCCAGCGCCTGTCTCACTGAAGAAGGTGTTGAAGGAGTCATCTCCTCCCCTATTGGTCTTGTCACTTGGCATCTGGCCATCAGACTGGATGCCATGTTCCAGAATGGTACATGTAGAGTTCCCAGAAGGCATTGCCAATCTGGACACCAGCCTGGCCAACATGGATGGAGATGCACTCACGCATGGTAGCTATGGGTTAGAAGGTGAGTGTGACAGAGCAGACACCAGTCCCGGTTACTGTTCCTGACAGCTAAGAGTCAGGTAAATAACATGCAATGAGGCAATTACATGTCCCATCACATGACTGCCATCAATGTCCTGCATAACCGGATATAGTCATTTAAACTTAAAACTCCTTTTTCTATGGGGACATATAGCCTCCTGACAGTATTTGCTAGCTCCACCTTGAGCCCCCTAAGGGCAGAAGCAATTACCTGTCCCATCGCATAAGCAGAAACGCAAAAAGTTCCAGGGAGTCCCGTGGAGCCAAACCCCTTAAGTCCTTACCATTCTGGAGCCTAGAAAGGCTTACATTGAGATTCCAGAAGGTTCGGCATCCAGGGAAAGCCTGCTGTTTTCTAGATATCATCTTCTTAGGTGTCTTCAAATGTTGGAAGGGAATAGCAGCTCTCTCGAGCTGTGGTTCTCAATATGTGGGTCACAAATCCCTGGGGTCAAACAACCCTTTTTCAGGGGTCACCTAAGAACATCAGTAAACACAAATATTTACATTATGATTCATAAAAGTCCCAAAATTACACTTATGAAGTAGCAATGAAAATAATTTTGTGCTTGGGGGATCACCACAGCATGAGGAACTGTATTAAAGGGCCACAGCATTAAGAAAGTCTCTCTATAAGGCCTCTAGTTTCATGCATGTGGGGCCCAGCCTCATGGCCTAACCATATCCCAAAGGCTAAATGCCAACACACTTGGGGTTCAGTTTCAGCCTGTGAATTTTAGACCACACAAGGACTAGTCAGCAGCAAAGAAATCCCATTTGAAATTGCTGGCTGTGCACACCTCTACCAATTTTAGGGGGATGAATATCAAAATCCTCAAAAAGATAAAATAAAATTTGCTGTAAGATAATATATATAAAGTATTGAGGAAAGACAATAAAATTTTTTCCACACTCACACAAATAATGTCCACACACTACAAAACACAAAAAGGCTCAAGGAATTACAAGACACCAACAAAAAAGTAAAAGCCATAGACCTTGAAAAACTAAGAAAGGAGTGTGCTATGACATCAGACTGTGCCTCCCAACCGCACAGCATAAAACTAAGATACCCAGAAATAGTTGAGAAGAAGGGGTCAACCCCAGATGCAAATGAAGGGTATTTGGGGTACTTTTTCGATTGCTTGTTTATGGGTTTTACTGTTTTGCCTGTGCTAAACCAAATTGGGTAACTCTCATTTAGGTAAATAGAAGAGCAGCCACTGAAAGAAAAACAGTAAAACATATTCCAGACAGAAAGACCACTGCCAGCATTAAGGTAAATGCTCTAATACAGGATGAGCAAGTATCTTGCTGGATAATTCTCTCTAGAATTCACAGTTTAGCTTATTAAATATTGTTTTTATTAGTCTCTGTAATCTTCACTCATTGTAACTTGGTAAAACACTTGCTAAACCTCACAAAATAAAAGAAAGCTGTAGTTCACATAGAATTTCCTTTTCCATATCACTAATTCTCCTCTCTTAATCTTGAGCGTTCTTATTTGTAGGTGAACATCACCCACCCAGACCCACCAAGCCAGTGTATGTACCTCATGCCAACTATAAGTAAAATGCTGGAATTCCACATCACTGCATTAAGTAACAGGCATGCTTCAGGTTTTACACCGTCGGAGCACTAAGACTACATTAGCTCAGCACTAGTGATGTAGTCACTGTACCAACTATTGATATTAAATCTTTGAATGCAATGAAAGTTAACAGTGCTATTTTTATGTTATGCCAAAAAAAATCATACAGCCTGTTTTCCCTTTTTGATTACAGTTCATTTAAGGGAAAAATGTTGCTGAATGGTTTGACAATGCTTTATGTGTCTTCGACTGATAGAACACACAAAACGTTTGAATAGGCCCATTTATTTGAGCAGACGTATTAAATAATACTTTAAATGTGAACATGAATGTCATAAATTTTGTAGTCTCTTTAAAGTAGGATAAATCTGGTATTTAAAGTGGTCTTTGTTCAAAGCCATTTTTTTCAAACAGTCATAAAGGGACTCTGATTTGTGCGGCATGAACAATGCCAGCATCATCATTTTAATGTTATCCATATGGGCTTCTAATAATAGATAAGAGTCTACATTTGTATTATATGTCTCAGAGACATTTAAAATCTAGATAAGGAAAGGCTGATTTCATTGGCCCCATAGTTAAAGGAAAGCAGACCCTAATTAAAAGAATTCTGTTCTGAATTAACTAGTTTGACATGTGCTAATTGACAGTTCCTGTGAAATGGTTCTAATTAAAGTCAATATGTCTTTTTCAATTAAAAGGAAATTAAGAATATACTAATATACATTAACAACTTAATCTGCCTTCAATATCCCATACATCAGCTGCTTTTCCCCACTAACACTGGAGAAGCATCTGACGTGAATCATCTACTGTTTGCTTATGGTCCCTCATTATGACCTCATGCCAGCGCAGCAGCAAAAGAAGGTAACCGGAACACTAGCTTTTCAGGACTCCTACATTCGCATTCACTAAGTAGAAACATGCCTTACTGTATTTTAAAAAATGGACATTTCTTAATAAGAATCTTTGCTAACTGGAAACAAATACAAGTGTTCTCAATTAGTTTGTCTTTTTACTATAGGCCTTAGAGGTAATTGCATTCTGCTGGGGAGAAGGCTGGACTATGTTTTCATCATTTGGCTTGATTCAAAGCAAAGCTTGATTTGAGCAACATAAAACAAAAACATCTTTCAAATCATGTTCTGTTTACCAAATGAAACTTTGGGGAAAGCTCAGGTGGGAGTACTCTGCACGGTGTATGCAACAGGAAATGGAAAGTAAGGTTGCTTAGATGCCAACAGTGCAGAAGGCTCATCATACAAAGAAAATGTAGCATTAGGAGCTGTTTATAGCAACATAACTAAATATTCATGGACACACCAGCAAGGGTGTGGTGTTAGCTAAATATTCACAGACACACTAGGAAGGTTGCAGTGTTAACTAAATATTCACGGACACACTAGGAAGGTGTGGTGTTAACTAAATAGTCACGGACACACTAGGAAGGTGTGGTGTTAACTAAATATTCACAGACACACTAGGAAGGTTGTGGTGTTAACTAAATATTCACAGACACATTAGAAAGGTTGTAGTATTAACTAAATATTCACAGACACACTAGGAAAGGTATGGTGTTAACTAAATATTCACGGACACACTAGGAAGGCTATGGTGTTCATAGTTGTAGGTCTAGTGAAAGTTACATTGACCTGAAACACTGACACTAATGCAAACAACATTAACATCACATGGAGAAATATGTAAAAGATTAAAAATTATTTGTTTCTTAGTGCATGATTATAATTTAAATAC
The DNA here is from genome assembly GCA_004026605.1 of Ondatra zibethicus. Taxonomy (NCBI): domain Eukaryota; kingdom Metazoa; phylum Chordata; class Mammalia; order Rodentia; family Cricetidae; genus Ondatra; species Ondatra zibethicus. The sequence goes on from PVIU01023553.1 coordinate 25,661, forward strand.
TTTAGCCATAATTTTAAAAGGCCTTAGGAGAAAGTTTTCAGAAGACACTATATGCAGTTGTTTAATTTGCTATAGATAATACTTTAATAGACATTTCATCCCCACTTCCTGTTCTCCAGGTTTTAAAGTTAAATCATAAAATACAACTACTTGAAGAAATAGTAAATTACTTGTTTCCAACAAAACTATTTTATTCGTGTCTAATGTACATCAAGAACAACAGGTAAGTAAGCCATTTTCACTATTTCCTTTGTTCACTTACATTTTTAAACTATGAAATTTGTTTTCCCTGTAACTTTCTGAGTAGGAGTGGGAGAAATGTGGGGCTGCCTGCCAGTCAAGCATCCCTAGGTCTCCATTGAAACCATTTCTTTCCTAATGTGTTCTGTTATCCTCCTCTGAGTAATTACCAAAAGTTTAATGAAAGTCATCTTGTGAGGGACTCTAAAAGCAGCTGACGTCTAGCAAGTTCCCAGCACGAGTGAAGGCGTATCAACCCACGTCAGTAAAATGCCCCCTTGCAGCTGTAGCGATGGTCAGCGAGTTCCCGCATGTAGAGTCCCTCACTGACTTTCCAGTCCTAGGCTCTTGCTCCGCGAGCTGGCCCAGGAATCCTAGGCTCTTGCTCCGCGAGCTGGCCCAGGTTGGAAATGCTGCAGTGACAGCATGTGCTTCCGCGAGCTGGCCCAGGTCGGAAATGCTGCAATGACAGCATGTGCTTCCGCGAGCTGGCCCAGGTCGGAAATGCTGCAATGACAGCATGTGCTTCCGCGAGCTGGCCCAGGTCGGAAATGCTGCAGTGACAGCATGTGCTTCCGCGAGCTGGCCCAGGTCGGAAATGCTGCGGTGACAGCATGTGCTTCCGCGAGCTGGCCCAGGTCGGAAATGCTGCGGTGACAGCATGTGCTTCCGCGAGCTGGCCCAGGTCGGAAATGCTGCAGTGACAGCATGTGCTTCCGCGAGCTGGCCCAGGTCGGAAATGCTGCAGTGACAGCATGTGCTCAGCTTTTTGAAATGGGAAAGGAGCCAGTGCAGGAACCTTTCTGCCTAATTAGAGCACTGTCTACAACAGCACTGCCTGCAACAGCACTGCCTGCAACAGCACTGTCTGCAACAGCACTGCCTACAACAGCACTGCCTGCAACAGCACTGCCTGCAACAGCACTGCCTACAACAGCACTGCCTACACAACACAAGGCTGCAGGCCGCACACAGCTGAGAAGCAATGGCTCAGGACCCACCCACAGATTTGGGAAGGAAAGCAAGTAGAAGGATTGGCAATATAATACCTATGTCAACAAGAAGACATGAGGCCGTTCTACAGACTCTGCTTCCATGTTCACATTTTAGTGCCATGTATCAAGATGGCAGTCTGCATGAACCACACATCCTCCTAACAAAGGCCTCATTACTGCAGTGCTGCATTGGACCAAGCACTTCCTGACGGTGGGAACTCTCCTGAGATGAAGCTCTGGAAACCCAGAGCTGTGGCACACTCTTCTAACAGCTGACAAGTATGCGTCAATGCTCCCTATG
>PVIU01023554.1:0-27189 GCA_004026605.1 Ondatra zibethicus
AAGGAGTCTGGAGTAGAAATAAGAAGAAGCAAGATGGACATGCTCTACTGAGAAAAGGTACTAATCTACATGTCAAAGCATAGATAAGAAATATGGGTTAATTTAGATGTGTGAGTTAGCTAATAACAAGCCTGAGCAACTGGCTGAACATTTATCATTTATATTAAGACCTTGAGTGGTTACTTGGGATCAGTCAGTCAGAACAGAAACTTCTTTCTATACCTAGTGACACATATTGTCCAACAAAGTAACACTGCCCAGTCCTTCCCAAACAGTTCCATCAGCTGAGGACCAAGTCACACTTCCCAATCCTTCCCAAACAGTTCCATCAGCCGAGGACCAAGTCACACTGCCCAGTCCTTCCCAAACAGTTCCATCAGCTGAGGAACAAGTCACACTACCCAGTCCTTCCCAAACAGTTCCATCAGCTGAGGACCAAGTCACACTGCCCAGTCCTTCCCAAACAGTTCCATCAGCTGAGGACCAAGTATTCAAACATATGAGCCTATGGGACCATTCTCATTCCAATCATCAAGGATGAGGACACTATCTTGTTTATGTTTGCTGAATTCTGTGGTATAAATATTCTCACAGTGGCCTATTTTCAGTTGCAATGGGAGAGTGCTGGGAAGGGATCTGGGAAGAGGGGTATATCAGCCCCCATTACATGGTAATGTCATTGTGAAAGACAGCAGACATGAGTATCCTCATAAGCACAGATAATGGTAACGTGTAGCAAAAGTGACACGGAGTGATGAGTTTGACTGTACACTACCTTTGTGTTTAATGTACTTTAAATTTATATGATTTAATTCTTTAAATGTCTGTGTTTAACAGTCATCTTATAGAATTCCTGAAAATGAAAGCCTGAACAATCATTTTATAAAAACCATCAAATTTACCTTGATTTTTAAGTGTTATGAGCCAGCTTCATACCACACTGAAACTCATGCTAAGATCACACAGATGTCTAGACAGACGAGAACCTTGGTCCGTGTGATACTGAAGACTAGACTCTTAAACACTAATCTGTCATTTGTAAAATTTAAAGTGATACTTGGGTTATAATTTTTAAGTTGCTTTTTGGATTTAAAAGAAAACAATATGGCCTTAAGTGTCATTTGATAGGGAGTACTGGCTTCAAGAAGAACCCTAAGTCAGAAAAAACAGTCAAAAGGTAAGCTATTGAGTGTCATAGCTCAGCTCTTAGGAGAAATAATTCAATCCAATCCTTCCAGAACTACAGCTCAGTTGTATTGAAAAAATATGGGTCATAAAAAAATCTTTTCATTTATCTTCTAAATCAGGCTTGTAACATTTAAATGGTGCTCATGTAATTACTTGTTTCATAGAACTGTCTCGGCCCTAGTGAGAAGGAAGTGAACAATAACCAACGTGCACTCTAACGCCTACTGATTCATAGAAGATTCTCACAGGCAGAATGTGTAAAGGACTTTAGATTAAATTATGTAAAAAGCGAGACATCTGGCGGCAATTCTCCGTCAGCTGGCAGAGCGTCCATCACACTTCCCGTTCCTGAAAACAAAACGGAGACAAAATTCCACTCATTTTGGAAATCACACTTAGCTGGTGCTTCTCCCCCTCTCTTCATCACACGGAGCTCACACGCTATTCAGAAACTCTGCTTTGCTCTTTGGGTTAGAATAAAGCACAAGGCCTATGCTCTGGCTCGAAGCCACTATCTAGTTTAATCAGCGTGGGCGAGCTCTGAGCATTGCCTTGCTGTAAGGAGGAAGCACCAGGTTCCCTAAGTCGTTAAGGGAAGACTCGGCCACTGGATGAGGAAAAGAACAAGAAACTGTGCGCTCAACAGCGATGAACAAGGTCAAGATGGGCCAGCCTGTTCCTGGCTGAGTTGAGCTCTGAGTCACCGCACAGCCAATGCAGCGCTGGCGAGCTTACTTGCTCTCCTGGCCATCTGTGGGCTTCTCTCTGCTTCTTCTAGTTCTTCACCCACATTAGAAAAATAAAGCTATTTTTTAAAAAAAAATGTGTGGTTATCCAAATGTTTTGATAAATATGGCAATCTTTACCCGGCCATATTAACACTCTCCCATTATGATTTACATATTAACACTCCCCCATTGTGATTTTCATTGTATAAACAATTTATTCAGCAATCCCTTGGTCTATTAAAGATCCCTCGTTGGGCTATACTCTGTATCAGGCTTGTGCTGTGTTATATAGGAGCCAGTGATGGCTAAGACCCTGTCCGTGTTTCTCAGAAGGATTAATAAACATGTATGGGCAGGTTCCATAGAAGGCAGAGTGAGAGCTGTGAGATTCAGCTGGGTGCAGGGAAGTGGGTTCCCTGATATCTGGGGAATCTCCCTTCTTCTCCAATAAATTCTTCTAGCTAAGCCACGCTCCTTTGGGGTCACTAAGAGGCCGTGATGGATATAAGGGTCTGACCAAAGTGCTGCCAGTGCTGCTAGAATGACAGAAACAGCCGCCAATGCTACAGAAACACGGCTTGGACCACATCTGCTGAAGCTGGGCATGTCTGTCGCAGCGGATCTGGCCCCGCACACCCGTACATCGTCCGCGTGTTGCTGAGCAGACTGATGCAGACACAGCTAGAGAAAAGGAGTGGAAAATGGAAGCTTAGTAGAGATTATCATAGTGTGATCAACCTGCCCTCCACCCAGCCACGCTCTGGTCCATAGTGCTCTGCCTTCATTCACACGGCTAACGGCCACCGTTTCTCCACACACGGCCCTCTACCTGTGTAAATGAGACTGTCACGTAGCTGGTCTGCTCCATTAGCAGCTGGGAAGCCACGGTGTCTGCTGGGACAAGAGCTTGGAGCACCCTGGGTGAGGTCAAAGGGCATGGAGGCAAAGGGGAGCCACCCACCCCCGATAGAAGGCGAAGTTATCAGCTGTGTGGAAGCCGCGGATTTGAACATGGTATTTCTACTTTCTCCTTATTTTAAAGAGAAAATTCCAGTTTATGATTTACACCCCCATTCTTTTAGTGAAGAGAAAGTAACATTAATTGCTTGGCCTAAAAGACGCTGGCAGAAGTATTTGAGCCATAAAATATTAGCCAAACATCTTTTTGGATACCGTAATCTAAACTTCGTGGCGACTCTGAGTGCCTGGTGCCAGGACAAAGCTGAAGCCTCCTCCTCGGAGGCTCCTCCCCACAGCCTTCTCCAGAGATTAGCCCTGGGGGCGACAGCAGCAAAGGCTTCTGGCTCTGCGAGAAGAGTCACCCAGCTGGGCGCTCCTGCTCCATCACTTTCCTCCCCTTTTGGAAAATCTTGTCACGAATGTGTTTCCAAGGGAAAAGGTTGTTTATTTGCTCTTTGGATAGCAGTGCTGTGAGTTGAGATAAAGAGTGAACTCAGAACTGTCAGAAACAACAGAGTCGCCTGCGCCTGGGTGGTTATAGGGAGGAGCGGCCGGGCTCGCCCAGTCTGTGCTGGGCACCGCTCGGCACTGGAGACAGCTCCTGCGAGGAGTGGATAAGGAGCCGTCTCTGACACACCACGCCTTGTTTTGTATTTGCCCTGTGAGGAGTGCGCTGTGGGGAGTTTCAGAGCCCCTATTGCTCTGGTTCTTAAGTCCTCTGTTTTCTGTGGGGATCACTTGTATCCAGAAGACCAACAAGACTCCGTCTCATGGAATGTGTGAGCCAAGGCTCTTCTATGGGCACCGCTGTGTGAGAAAGGGGTAGGGCCAGAGAGCCCGCTTTGCTGACTCCGAGCCCAGAACCCTTCCTCCCGCCTCTGTCCTGAGTGTTTACATGTTCATTTATCTCCCCTGGACTTTTTTTCCCCCCTGGAAGAAGTCATGAAAAACTCACTCAGAAATCCATGGCAAGAATACAAAATGCCTCCTTTTGGCTTTATGACATTTCCTCTCTTTCTATCTACTAAGCTTCTTGCTACTGGAGCCCAGGCCAGCGTTCACACCTCTTCCTGCCCTGTTTAAAGGAAACAGACAGACAGAACCATCCAGCCTGCATTGCTTCACACATGCGCTATCATCGTGAGGGTGAACCTCAGACTGTAAAGTGTGCCTCAACAGGAGGACCAGGCTTTGCCCCAGCAAATGGAATTCTGCCTGAAGACAACAACATGGAGGCATCTCTTGATTTTTGATTCGGTATCACACTACCCTCTCCTCCTGGATTTCAGCATCCTGGCTTTAGTTTATAGATTTCAGACTATCCAGCCCTTGGAGTGATATGACCCGATTTCCTTTTTAGAAAGACCGGATGCCTATATGCACAGCCCTGGCCTTCCTGTAAGTCACTACACAGACCAGGCTGGCCTTCAGCCCACAGAGAGCCATCTGCCTCTGCTCCTGAGGGCTGGGATTAAAGGCGTGGGCCACTGTTGTAGATTATTATTTTAAGATGTGTTACATTTGTTTATGTTGTGGAACATTCGTTTAATGATGTAAAGATGTATTGCACTCCTTTATATTGCATTTGTTTAACTCTGTGAAGCTGTGTTACTTTGCCTGTCTAAAACACCTGATTGGTCTAATAAAGAGCTGACAGAGCAAGGCAGGAGAAAGGGATAGGTGGGGCTGCCAGGCAGAGAGAAAAAATAGTCTGTGAAATCTGGGAGGAAAGATCAAGGGAGAGTGAAAGGAGGGGAGGACTCCAGGGACCAGCAAGCTACAGAGAAAGAAGTAAAAAGAGAAAGATCAAAGCCCAGAGGCAAAAGGTAGTTGGGATAATTTTAAATTAAGAAAAGCTGACTAGAAACAAACCCAAAAGGCGGGGCATTTGTAAGATATAATAAGCCTCTGTGTGTGTTTATTTGGGAGTCAACAGCAGGCCCCTCCAAAGAGTAAAGAGTAAAACAACCAACTACATGCCATCGTACCAGACGTGATCTGATTTGTTAAAATCAATCTTTCTCTTAGAGGTAGATTTGGGTAGATCGACATCACCCTGGTTTCTCGGAAGAGCTAACTCTACTCATTTCTCTGACAATAATGCACTTGGGAAGGACCTGGAGAGTAGGAATTTGTTCAACTTCAGGTTCTAGGTGGATCTATACTTCCAACATGGTCCCAGGAGGCACTGACCCTGCTCCCTGTGGACCATATTCTCAATAGGAAAGCTTTATATAGCTATTTTGAGCTATTTCATCATATTGGTTATTCTTCTAAGATATTGTTTGTATTTTGGGGTTTTAATGGGTTACCATTTTATTTAATCCATTTTAATTACTGATATTATAGTTTGGTGTCAGTTCTTCACTGTGTTGAATACAGCCCATGCTTTGGTCATCAGGAGACCTCATGAAAGACAGCGATTCTACAGGATATAAAGCTACAGGGTCTCAAGAGTGTGGTGTTGGCATAGAAATAAACAGATGTAGGCCAATAAAACCGAGGACCCCAAAGTCCATAGGTTTATGGCCAATTAATTTTTAAAGATGTATTTTTTATTTAAAAATTGTGTGTGTGTTGAGTTTCCTATTCTCTACTGGCTTCTGTTGGGGGGGTAATGGCCAATCACCAGTGTCTGGGTGATTCCCAGGACCCAGCAAAGGGACCAAGTTTCCAGAGCCATTGAAGACAAGGGCAACACATAAAACACAAATTCATTTCCATTTTAACCTCATTGGTTGAGCAGCTGAACAGAGACTTTATCCCTGTCAAAGCAGTATTGATGACGGAAGTTACAAAATAATCCCACACTAGTTCAGAATTATGTATAATAAAGGGCTATTTATTTAGGGGAGACTCACAGATCACTGTCCTAGATCACAGTCCTCTGCACAAATGGGGAGCAGGAACAGAGTCTAGCAGCCGGAAGCAAGAGAGCAAGCGCAAGCTTTACAGCTGCATTTATAGCATAAAAGACCATATCCAAGTGGGCTGATATCTTAAAGACTATTGGCCAAAGGAGCTCCCACAGCACCTCCCACTTTTGTTCCAAACCCATTACAAAACTATGTAGTTAGGAACAGATATCAAGTATAAAGTTAGAATTACATCCAGCATAAACAATATTAAGCAAGGAAAATATCCTAATGTTTTAACAAACATTCTATCCTAAGGGCTTAGAGTAACTGACAGACCATTTTCAGAGACTGGAACATTTTCAGAACCATCTTACCCTGTCTTGGCAAGGTTTGGCAGTCTTTTTCCTTGTATCCTGCTTGACCAGTCCAGATATCGTGCACTTTGTCAGTGGTCAAGGCATGGGCAATTCTTGCCCAGAGGCCAGTTATGCCAAGAAGAAAACAAACTCCAAATGGAGTATCTTTGGTGTTCAACACTCTCTTAAGAATAGATCATTGCTGCCTGGAGCAGTTGTGTCTCACGTCAACAGAATCCTAAATTATTTAAATGCCATGTTCTACAGATCATTGAAGTGGTTGAAGGTTACCTATCTATGCAGAATACAATCTCTATGTATCTTAAGAACCTAATTAGTCTGACTAAAAGTATAACAAAGATGAATGACTATTGACCTATAATACTTAATACCTGTATAACTTAAAGATTAAGACTTCATATCAGAATATTAAACAATCTTTAAACAACTGTGCAATAAAGGAGGACAATGACCTCAAAATGTAAATAATGTATAAATATCTTGATCAGCGGTAGAAATATATAATGCAATATGATAAATATATCCTAAAATTGTATCAATATACAAAATGTCTTGAACAGAGGTAGAAACATGCATACAATATATTATATTATACAAATACTATACAAAATAACTTTGCATAGGTGTATGAATATTGTAAACAGAAATAACAAATATAATTTTAACTTGTATCAATATAAAGAAACTATACCAATGTAAATTGTCCATAAATAATAGTTCACAAGTATTCACTCTATTATTCACTATTATTGTTATTAGTATGAGTAAGTTCAGACTAATCTACCTATTATCCCATTCAATTTTCCCTCTCTTTTTTTTTTTATCTCTGGGACTACATAATTTCCACCCCAACCCCCAACCTTATACAAGTAATAATCAAACCCTAAATGGTGTCCCTAGCCATGAGGGCAAACTTTGTTGGGAGAGAGAACTTCATCTGCTAGAATTGCTTCCAATTCAAGATTGCTTTTTGTATATTGTATATTTATAGCATATTCTTTATAGTTTGATTTGATCTTTCTATAACTGCCTGACCTGTAGGATTGTTTGGTATACCTGTAGTATGCTTTATATTATAATAATTAAAAACTGCTTCATTTTCTTAGACAAATATGCTGGACCATATTGTCAGTTTTATTTGTGCAGGAATCCTCATGATGGCCATGACTTCTAATAAATGTGTGATTACTGAATTAGTCTTTTCTGAGCTCAAGGCGGTTGCCATTGAAAACCTCAGTAAAGTGGAACACATCCATCTGCCAGATCTCATTTCTTCGAGTACCCTTTGGGTTAGTCCTTTCAGGTAGCGGTGTTTGGTTATAGAAAGAACAAGTAGGACATCTCTTTATAATCTCCTTAGCTTGTTGCAATGTAATAGAAAACTCTTTCTTTAAACCTTTGCTATTGACATGATGTTGCTTATGAAATTCTGAGGCCTTCAGCACACTTCCAATCAATAATTGATCAATTTCTGCATTACCATGTGCTAGAGGACCTGGCAGACCCATATGGGATTGGATGTGTGTTATGTATATGGGACAAAGCCTATTCCTGATTATATCTTGAACCTGTATGAATAATGAAGTCAATTCTGTATCTTCTGGTATAAATTCAGCATTTTCAATACACAAGACAACTCTTTCTGCATATTGCAAATCAGTAATTATATTCAGAGGTTCTTTAATCACTTAGTACCATGAGACTAGCATAGAATTCTGCCTTTTGGACAGAATTATAAGGACTCTGTTCCCCCTTACTTAATTCTTCTGATTTGTAACCTGCCTTTCCTGATTTATTTGCATCAGTATAAAATGTACAGGCTCCAGTTATTGGTATATCATGTATAATTTGAGGAAGAATCCAAGTAGTTCTCTATAAGATTAAGTCTATAACTTTTGGAATAATTGCTATTAATTGCTCCTAAAAATTAGCAGAAGCCCTTTGCCATGGTTCATTGTCTTCCCATATTTTTTAAATTTCATCAGCAGTAAACGGCACTATAATCTCTGCTGGATCAACGCCTGCTAGTTGACAAAGTCTCAATTTTCCTTTTATATTTAGTTCAGAGACTTTTTCCACATAAGTTTTTAAATTTTTTACTTGGTTTATGTGGTAAAAAGATCTATTCTAAGATAATATCTTCTCTTTGCATTAAAATTCCTGTAGGGTGCCGGGCGGTGGTGGCACACGCCTTTAATCCCAGCGCTCAGGAGGCAGAGGCAGGTGGATCTCTGTGAGTTCGAGACCAGCCTGGTCTACAGAGCTAGTTCCAGGACAGGCTCCAAAGCCACAGAGAAACCCTGTCTTGAAAAAAAAATTCCTGTAGGAGAAATTCTGGAAGGCAATATGACTAGAATACAATTAAGATTTGGATTCACCCTATCCACATGTGGCTCCTGTAATTTCTCTTCAATGACCATCAATTCTTTTTCCACTTCAGCTGTTAAGTCCTTGGGACTATTTAAGTCTTTATCACCATCTAAGGTTTTGTTTAAATGAATTATTAGATCAGGTGTTATCCCAACAGCTGCTCATAGACTGGAAATGTCTCCTAACAATCTTTGAAAGTCATTAAGAGTCCATCACCAGTCTTTCCTAATTTGTCCCTTTGGTGTTCTAATTTTCTGTAAACCGATTTTGTAACCTAGGTAATTGACAGAATCTCCTCTTTGTATATTTTCAGGAGCAATTTGTAATCCCCATTTAGGCAAAACTTTCTTTACTTCTTCAAACACTCTTTCTAAAGTATATACATTTGAGTCAGATAACAAAATGTTGTCCATGTAAGGGTAAATTATAGACTTAGGAAATTGCTTACACATTACCTCCAATAGCAGTTTTACAAGTAATGGCACAGGATGGGACTATTGAGCATTCCTTGTGGAAGGATAGTCCACTGGTATCGCCTAGTAGGCTGAGAATTATTATAAGTAGGCACTGTGAAGGCAAATTTTTCTCTGTCATTTTCTTGTAAAGGCATAGTGAAGAAACAATCCTTTAAATCAATAACTATAAGAGGCCATCCTTTTGGTATTCGAGAAAGCAGAGGAATTCCAGATTGTAGAGGGCCCATAGCTTGAATAACCTTGTTGACAGCCCTTAGATCTGTCACCATTCTCCATTTTCCAGATTTCTTTTTAACAACAAATACAGGAGAATTCCAAGGGCTGGTTGATTCTTCAATATGGTGAGGATCTAGTTGCTCCTGTACCAGCTGTTCTAAAGCCTGCAGTTTGTCTTCTGTTAAAGGCCATTGTTTAACTCATATGGGTTTCTCAGTTAACCATTTTAAAGGCAACGCTGTTAGTACCTCTGAAGGCTTGCTAGTTGCTTTGTGTTCCTGTACAACCTGAATGGCTGGTGGCCTTTGTTTATAATATCTTAGAATATCCTTCCCAGAAACATGAGTTTTGGGGACTGCAGGGATGTTAACCTGGGTATTCCATTGCTGCAATAGGTCATGATCCCATAAATTCACTTCAATATTAGCTACATATGGCCTCAGCCTTCCTTTCTGTCCTTCTGGCCCTATGCATTCAACCCACCTCATGCTTTGTTTTACTTGTGAGAGGGTTCCAATTCCTAGGAATTGAACATCTGCCTCTTGAAGAGGCCAATCTGGATGCCAAGATTCTGGAGTAATGATAGACACATCTGCACCTGTGACTAGTAATCCCTCAATTACCATGTCATTTATATGCACCCTTAGCTTTGGTCTTTGATCATTTATAGACGTCTGCCAATATATAAGTTTCCTATTTATTACTGAAGTTTTTTATTCATCCTCCAGGTCTATTCCATCATCCAGAACAGTGTTTTTTTTTGTTTTTTGTTTTTTTTTTTTACAGTAAGCACTGGATTTTTAAATTTTCCTGGTGAGACATGTTTTCCACAGTGACTAGGAATGACTGAACCTTATTTGACATTGGGACCTGTGAGAGGCCCCCCAAGGAGTTTCCTGGTGGTATCAGGTTGCCTTGTCTGTCACTTGCTGACCTACATTCATTAGTCCAGTGTTGGCCTTTGCCACACCTCCTACATATTCCAGAAGGCTGAGTCCTCCAATTCTTGCCATTCTTAGAGGAGACATTATTTCTAGGAATTCCTTGTCTATAGTCTTTTCTTAGATGTCTTATTCTTCCACAATTAAAACATTTGGCATTTTGGTGTCTCCTCATACCATTGGAAATCACTTCTCCTACCCAAGCTTCAGTACTATGGTCAAATGTTTCAACATTTATTGTATGCAAGATCCACTTATCTATGGGTGCTGATCTGACCTTTAAAGGCCCAAGGATCTTCTTATATTCTCAGTTGGCATTTGTTGTACAAGAGACCATGCCCAAGTGGGCTGGTATCTTAAAGGCTATTGGTCAAAGGAGCTCCCACAGCACAGTATTGCCTCAAGAGCTGATTGCTTCTCTGGGGTGCCCAGAAGTGTACTGGGAAGAAGCTCTGAGAACAAGCTGAGGAACTGCTGCTCTATGAGACTGAGGGGTCCAGGGAAGAGTCTGGATGTCATGAAGGGAGCACTGGCTCAGGCAGAGGACCTGGCTGCTGAGACACCGGGAAGCTGGAAAGACATGAGAAGAAAAAGGAGCAGCTAGCCAAGTTTTTGTTTTAAATTTCTGTCTGTGTATATGTGTGTGTGTGTGTGCATGTGTATGTGTTTGTGTGCATGTATGCACGTGTGTATATGCATGTGTGTATATGTGTGTATACGTGTGTGCATGCGTGTGTGTGCATGTATGTGTGTGCATGAGTGTGTATATATGTGTGTGTCTACGTGTGTGTGCATGCGTGTGTATATATGTGTGTGTATATGTGTGTATACGTGTGTGTGCATGCGCGTGTGTGCATGTATGTGTGTGTCTACGTGTCTACGTGTGTGTGCATGCGTGTGTGTGCGTGCGTGCCTGGATGAGTATATGCCGTGTGTGTACGGGTACCCACAAGGTGAGAGTAGGTGAGCAGATCCTCGAAGCTGGAGTTCCAGGTGGTTGCGAGCAGCCCAACATAGCTGCTGGGAACTGAACTCATGTCCCCCTGAAGAGCCCAAGGGTTCTAACCTGCTGAGCCATTTCTCTGGACCCTGGTCAGCTGAGTTGATAGGAGTTCCAGGACTATTTGCTGAAGAAAAGGATGCTCCTTTCTGCCCCCGGTGCTGCAGGAACCATGTCTACACGGAATGTAGGACTGCTACTTCATACCAATCCCAGATTAACTCCGTATGCATCAGTGACCTGAATGTGGGCACTAAACATACAGCAGAGGACATTCAAGGGAAATCTTCTTGATCTCGGATTTGATGATGAATCCTTAGGATACCAAAACCTGCTTAATAAAGGTAAAAAGATAGGTAAATTGGACTTCATCAAAACTAAAATCTTTTGTTCCTGAAAAGATGTTACTTTTTTAAATATGAAGATAACCAACAGCCTGGGAGGAAAAAAAAACTCCATTTATGTATTAAGAGTTTAGGATCCAGGATGGTTGGGAGCAGTGAACCCCCAGATCCTGAATTTCTTGTAAACAGCTTGTTTTCCTCTGCTCTGAGACAGTCTGCAGCTGCTCTGAGCACAAGACCCTCGGGATTTCCTGATGGCAGGGGAGTGATTTCTGGTGGGTTTGGCTGGGGCGTGGCTATCCCTATGTAAGCTGCCCCTGAACACAATAAAGGGGGCATTCTCGGGGCATTCCTGTTTCAAGGATGATTGGTGTCTCTGTCTGTGAGTCTTTGTGTGTTTAAATCTCCAGCCCCTTGCCTGGTTCACGAACTGTATGGTGGTGCATAGAGCACAGATGGGTGTGGTGCGCTACACAGGATATATTTAATTTTTTTGTAATTCGAAAAAGACAGCCCACTTTAAAAGTAGGCAAGACATATGTGTTGGCAAAGATGTAGAAAAACTGGAACCTTCCAACTAGAACTGTAGAACATAGAGTGCTGGTGAGAATGCAAAATTTATAAAAAAAACAACCACCACCAAACAAACTGTGGGTGGGGTGAAACAAGACATCAACAAACAAATGTGTAAATGAAATGTCGCATATCCACAAGATAGGACCTACAAGAAGGAGCAAAGCCATGGAGAGCAATGGAATGCCGCGGCACCTAGCACAGACAGGGTGGGGTGACAGCTGTTCATAGTTGTCAACTTCACTACTGCTGTGGGAGAATCCTTCTGCACACTGTGAAGATGTGTTGGTCTAACTGTTAATTAAAAAAAAAACTGATTGGCCAATGGCTAGGCAGGATTTTCCAGGCAGAGAATGCTAGGGAGAAGGAGGGCGGAGTCACAAACCAGATGTGGAAGAAGCAACATGGGAAGATCATCGATGAAGCAACCGAGCCTCAAGGAAGCACATAGATGAATAGAAACAGGGTCGTTTAAGTTTTAAGAGCTGGCTGGAGACAAGGCTGTCATCCGATCGTTTATAATTAATAATCTCTGTGTGGTTATGTAGGAACTGGCTGGTGGGACATAAAAGTCCACCTATGTACTATATCTGGAATAGCTAAAACCTAAGACTCTGGGCACACCTATGAAGGATTTTTCTTAATTAAATCACTTAAAGTGGGAAGAGCCACTTCAAGATCCACCTTAAATCTGGGCTGCCTGGAACTGCCTCTGCTGGCAGCCTATGTGAAGGACAGGGAATAAGGAAGCTTGCGCTCTCTCTGCCTGCTTCCTCTCACTGGCAAGCCCATCCCTTCACCGGCATTAGAGCGTATGGGGATTCTAGCGTATATTGAAGAACCCTTGTGGATTGAGCAGTTACTGAATTCCTGGACTTTCTGTTAGTAGACAGCCATTGTTGGACTAGCTGGCCACAGCTTGTAAGTCACTGTAGTAGATCCATATGTAACATACATATTTCTAGAGTTCTGTTCCTCCAGAGAACCTGACAAATTCAGTGGATAAACAAAATGCTAAGCAAAACAGCTAGATACAAAAGGCTTCACACTGTGTAGTTGCATTTGTATTAAATAGTTCACACAAGTTGGTCCAAAGAGTCAGAAACCAGGTTAGCAATGCCAGGAACCAAGGGGCAGGGTGTGTGGACAGCGGGTACCCGGTTGCTCGTTTGTCTTATGAAGCTATTTTGGAATTAGATGCAGGTGGTGACTTATAAAACACTGAATAGTTATTTAAATGGTTCATGTTTATTTTTCGAGACAGGGTTTCTCTGAGGCTTTGGCGCCTGTCCTGGAACTAGCTCTTGTAAACCAGGCTGGACTCGAACTCACAGAGATCCGCCTGCCTCTGCCTTCCCAAGTGCTGGGATTAAAGGCGTGCGCCACCATCACCCGGCTGCATTTCTGATCTTAAAGGAAATGCTTTCAGTTTTATTTTATTTACTTGAAAATTGCATTTCTCTGTCTACTTATTTGGTGTGTGTGTGCGCGTGCGTGTGTGTGTGTGACTATGCTTTGGTGTGTGGGCCACATGGAGCTTGCAGAGGTCAGACTCCAAGCTGCTGGGTCAGTTCTGTCTTCTAGCACATGAGATCTAGGTACGGGACTCAGGCTGTCTGACTGGCGGCGAGTTCTCTCACTGAGCTGTCTCAGCAGCACATGGTTTTCGTTTTAAAACACGCAAACACTTCATGGCCGCCTCTGGTGACCAGTTCTTTGCACTTCATAAGTGCCCCCCCCAATTAATTTCCCCATCATCTTCCCCTCTGTGATTCAGATCTCGGTGAAAGGCTTCAGGAACATCGCAAGCAGCTGCACGGGCATCATGCACCTGACCATCAACGACATGCCAACCCTGACAGACAACTGCGTAAAAGTAGGTGGCAAGAATGAGCCTCTCCCTTCGTTTATATGAGCACACATGCTGACGGCCTGAGCTACTGAGAAACGTGAACTGGCCTTTTATTTGAATTGATTTATAGCTAGGAAGTCATTTAAATAGGTACACATACACCTGCATGTACCTTAAAAAACATTTGAGGGGCTAGAGAGATGGCTCAGGGGTTAATAAGAGCACTCACTGCTCTTCCAGAGGACCTTAGTTCAGTTCCCAGCACTCACGGCAGCTCACATCTGCCTGTAACTCCAGTTCCAGAGCACCTGACACCCTCACACAGACATGCAGGCAAAACACCAATGCCTATAAACAAACAGCAAGAAACAAACAAAACGTCTGAATGCTTAAATCCTTTTTGATGTTATAGCCAGAGCACAATTGTAATTCTCCCAACTATGACCCAGGCCCAGCTCTGCTTGGCTTGAATCTGATCCCCCTTGTCAACAGCCAAGTGGCTGTTCCAACATTTCCTTTCCTCATGTTTTCCTATGCTCTTGAAACATTTAATTTTCATTTCTCTATGTTACTCAAAATGAGCATATTGATTTCATAAAATATGAAAACGGCCCTATTTGCTTCAAAATTAGGAAAATGTAACAGTCAGCCTGTCTGTTCTGAAGGTCTTGAGGGAATGACAGCATCCCCTCCTCGTTGGTGCTGTACAGCAGTTAGCCTGTCTCCGTTTCTTCCTCTCCCCAAGGTCTTGGTTGAGAAGTGTCCCCGCATTTCCACGGTGGTTTTCATTGGCTCACCACACATCTCTGACTGCGCTTTCAAAGCTCTTTCTTCCTGCAACCTCAAAAAAATCCGATTTGAAGGTCTGTGATGCTAAACATGTGACTTAACCTTGTTTTAAAATTTTATTCCCTGGACATTTAAAGATGGAACTTGTATTTTCTTCTTTCCCAACAGGAAACAAAAGGATTACTGATGCGTCCTTCAAATATATAGACAAGAACTATCCAGGTATCAACCACATTTACATGGTGGACTGCAAGGCACTAACAGACAGCAGCCTCAAATCACTTTCTGTTTTGAAGCAACTGGCTGTGTTGAACTTGACCAACTGCGTAAGGTAAAAGTCATTTGGAGTGTGTCAACTCGGTGTTCAACCAATGTAGATTATCAAGGCTGAGCCAGGCTCTTTCGACAGGGTTAACAAGGGGAAGCAGAAAAGGCCGGGGTTCAAGTCTTGCTGTGTCGGTAGGTTTTCTATCTTGACTGATGAATTAATTATGTAATCATTTCCCCACTGCACGTACCCTTTCCCAGAATGCATCCGATCTTACTCATATGCCTGCCCAATTCTGCACAGGCCCAAGATAGTAAACAGAGGATTTTCCCTAAAAGCTCATTGGAAAACAATTTTGCCTTATTGCGCATGCTCCCAAAATAAGTTGAGCTGGCTCGAGCTATTTTTCATTCTGGAAATCTGTTTGAATGGGAACTGTCCAGGTTTGGTTGTTGTCAGGGGAAGGGCAACTCATACTGTTTCGCAGAGGGAAGAGTACAGGTCGCGCGGTGTGGGTGGGGCTCAGATGGGGTCCGAGGTCGCTATGTAGATTGCGTGCAGGGAGATGTGCGTGCGCGCAGTATGTTCAGGGAAGGGTCTAGCCCACCTGAGGAGAGTCTCGGGGTCCTAAACCGCCCCGCTGCAGTTCTCTCTCTGTGGACTTTCACCGCCGAGTCCTTGCCCAAGGTGCTGCTTTCCTGCTTTCTTTTGCAAATCTTTTCCAGAGATACATTTCTCAGTCTTCCACGTTCGGAGCTATATTTTATTTTCTTGTTAACGAAGACATTACCCACTGATTACTCCAGTCTGGTATTTGCTAATAGATAAATTGATTGTGTTTGGACCTTCTGCTTCGTCATGCCTCGTTTCCCGCCCCAGCAGCCTCTGGATTGCAGCCCGGGTAGGTGGCTAGCGAGAGGCATCGTGGGATTCACTAAACTAGTCCATTTGCTGGACTACAATGTTGTGGTAGTTTTTACTGTCAACTTTGTCACAACCCAGACTCAATCACCTGAAAGGAGTTTCAGCGAGGAATTGTCTATGTCAGGTTGGCCTGTGGGCATTCTGTGTATGGGGAGGGGAGGTCCTTGTTAATTGACATGGGAAGACCCACCCCAAATGTGGTAAGCATCACACGCCCTGGTTTTGGGGTCCTGTGATGGCCAATCTTGGTTGTTAATTTAACACAACCTGAAAGAGGGAACCTCAACTGAGCAATTGCTTCTGTCAAGTTGACTGTGGGTATGACTATGTATTGGTTGCTTATAGGTGTAGGAGGGTCTAGCCCACAATGGGAGATGCTGTCTCTGATTAGGTGGGCCTGGGCGGTCTAAAAACTGTATCTGAGCATGAGCCAGGGAGCAAGGATCAAGGTTGCTGCTTACACCTTGCCTTTTGGTTCTTGTCCTGACTTCCTTTAATGATGGACTCTAAGCTATAAGATGTGGTAAACCCTTTCTTCCCCACGTTGATTTTGGTCAGTGTTTTATCATAACAGCAGAAAGAGACAAGCCTTGAGTAGTATGAGAGGGAAAAGCCAGCTGAGAGCAAGATGCTCACTCAGCAGGCAGCTTAGGTGCCTTGGGTACCTCCAGCTCTCTCTGTTCTGGACCGGATGTGAGTTCCTACTTTGACCTTCCTCAGTGATGAGCTGTGACCTGAAACTGCAGGTCAAATACCCTTCCTTCTCAGAAGCTGCTTGGCCCAGGGCATTTTATCACAGCAACAGGAATGAACTCAAATAGGCAATGGCCTTTTGCCTTTTCCTCTCTGCTCTTGGCAAATCTGACCAAACGGTGGACACCAAGAGAAAGCGCAGCCAGCCCGGATTGCCCTCAGGGTTCTTCCTGTCTGCGGTCCTGCAGGCTGGCTGTGTGTGAAAGCTGTTCTTTGGCTTGACCTGATACAATCCCCTGTCCTGTTCCTCTGGCTGAAAGACCTTCTAAAGATGGACCTGGTGGTCTTCAGATGGAATTGGAAACAAAAGCCCAATTGGAAGACAGAGGGTGATGGGTCCAGAGCTTCCGGAAGTTGACGCAGGAGATGGTGCTGGCCCCTGAAGATGCTTCTGATGAGGACAGGCTGAGGGCAAGGTCTGATTCAGGAGGCTGAGATTAAGGTCGGCTTCCAGATGCAGGTTTTCCTGGTCTAGAGGTCCATTGGTCACCTCTTGTGCTTCCAGTCCAGCCCAGGCAACCTTAAGTGCAGCAGAAATCCATCCAGGATCTTGAGTCTTGCTTCTGGCCTTAGCTCTTTGCAGATCCTGTCAGGTATTTCTTAACTTTTGTACATTTTAAACTGGAAGAAAGATTATCCATGTTATTAATGATCATGCCACCTAATTAAACAAATTATTTTGTGGCTATCCCTCCTATTACTATCATCTATTCATTTTCTATTATATTAAGAGCTATGCAATGATTTTTTTTACCTTGACAAAATACCAGTATGTAGGTATTTCCTTCTTTGGACTATATTTGATGTAGAAACTGGTGTTACCGCAAGCCTTCATGTTTGTATGAGATCGTGCGTGACGCTCCTCTCTCCCTTCTCTACAGGATTAGCGACACTGGCCTGTGGCAATTTCTTGATGGTCCCGCAAGTGTGAGGATAAGAGAGCTCAACTTGACTAACTGCTCCCTCCTGGGCGACACCTCCGTCATGAGACTGTCAGAGCGGTAGGACAAAGCCACACCCTGCATTAGCGCCTTTGCTGTGATAGGAGTGATCAGCCCTAGACCTAAAAGCTGGGAGCCCAAGCCCTTTCCAGCACATTAGATACTCTGGAGTAACCGTTAGGCATTGAAGTCCTTAGCCTGAATTACCCTAATCCCATCTGAGCTGCTTCCTTCATTGTTACCTAGGTTGAGTAACATCTCTCTGAGCAGAGAGATTACCATGTGGTGAGAGTGACTTCTGTAGTGAGAGGGGCCTGGTTGGTTTCTGTCCTCCCACCAGGTCCCACAGTCATTTAGTCCCAGAGAAAAATCACACAGAGTCTCCATAATTTACAAACTGATTGGCCCATTAGCTCAGGCTTCTTATTAGCTCTTGTAACTTATATAGCCCATTATTCTTATCTATGTCAGCCACATGGCTCAATACCTTTCTCAGCAGGGCAGGTCACATCCTGCTTCTTCGGTGGTCCAGGCAGGTCCGCGGAGAGAGCCTCCTGCTTCCCAGAATTCTCCTAGCTCCGCCTCTACTTCCTGTCTGGTTGTCCCACCTATACATCCTGGGTAATGGCCAATCAGCGTTTATTTAAATCATGATTGACAGAATAAGGACAATTCTCCCGCACCAGACTTCCCTGCGCTATCCAAGGATACCGCCCCAGTATAAACCTTACTCCAGGCTTCCGGAGGGCTGTTCTGACGGTTTGATTCAGTCTTCACCCTCCTAGCTTGGTGGTGGCCTCCTGTTCTCTAACGGTCGAGCTCGGTTCCCATTGCAGACCACTGAGAGAGGAGTGTGGAACTCAGCCCTACTTAGCGGCTGTTTTTCAGGGCATTTCCATGGCGGTGCTTCATGTAACTGTCATAAATGCTTTCCTTGCGTTGTTAGAGATCGCAGTGTGAAACTCAATCCAAAACAGCCTCGCATGAGTCCACCTTCCTTCCCTCCCACTTTATTCTGCCAGAATGTTAGTCAGATGTGGTGGGGCGCACTTAAAATCCCAGCACCCCAGAGGCTGAGGCGAGAGGCATGCCATGAGTTCAAGGCCAACACAAGATATAAAACAAGACCCTGCGTCAACAAAACAAAACAAAACAGCTAAACTGTTTTCTGCATTAGGGCTTACATGTAGGTTAGGAAAAGGCCAATCCTTTCTTCCACACCATTTGGTATTCCCAGTTTTTCATGGAGAAGCTGGTGTTGATGAGTTTGAGAGCTCAGGTTAACCCTTCGTGGCATTTTCTTTCAGCTGCCCTAATTTGCACTATTTGAGCTTACGAAACTGTGAACATTTGACTGACATGGCAATTGAATTTATTACAAGCATGCTATCCTTGATATCAATAGATCTTTCTGGAACACTCATCACAAATGAGGTAAATAAAAAGTATTATATATATCTATATATACATATATATATGCACACACACATATTTTAAACAGTCTTATTTTTGTAATATAATTTTCTGGTTTGCAAGAAAATGGAGAGAACAATATTTTTCTTTCTTAAGTTATTAGATTACAAGTGGAAAATTTAGGAATATTGTCTCTAGAATAGTGATAAAGTTGTTTGTAAATTTTCATGTTTCTTTGTTTAAAAAATTAGCAAAATCCAGTATTTTGAGGAAAAGCATGACAGACAAAAGTAATACATAACAATCTGAAGTTTGTTTTATCATAAATGTTTGGTCTGTGTAGCAATGATATACTTTAGATGGCAGGGTATATTTTTCCTGTGAACCTCACATTCGATAAACTGTGTTCGTGCTTTGGGATTGAAGCCGAGGTCTAGGAAGATGCCCAACAAGCCTTTGATTTTTCAAAAGCAGTTGATGCTACTCTTCCAAGACCAAGTCCGTCCTGCCACCTAGCACTGAATTAACTCCTCACCCATGGAGGAGGGTGCTGAAAGATGGGCATGCTCCTGGAAGGCTCCGCCCCCAGCAACTTGCTAAATCCCTATTTAAACACCAAAGTCAAATGTCGTCTGTCTGAGACCTTGGAGAAGCCCTGTGTTTGGAAGCAAGCTCCCGAGCTCCACACACATCTCCAGCACCATTAACATAATCTGCTTCTCCTTGCACTAGACATCCTTCCACAGCCTTTAATCAGCCACTTTAGAGTAAGGATGTGCCCATCCCTGGTGTGGATTCTTTTCTTCCTTTACATTGAGTGCACCGAGTGTTATGGTTTAAAAAAAGCGGTGCGGCGGTTCCCCCTGGGGCAGCGGCGGCCACAAGGGGCAGCTGGTCCCACCAGGAGCCACGGGTCCCACGCAGGTGAGAGACGGTAGGCACGCCACTCAGAGAGAGTTTGAGTATAGAGTTTATTTAGTGGGTTATGGAAGGAAGGGGGAGAGGGAGAGAATGAGAAAAACGGGGGGAAGAGGCAACTACTCCCTCAGAAGAGGGTTGGAGGAGAGAGAGAGAGAGAGAGAGAGAGAGAGAGAGAGAGAGAGAGAACCAAGCAGATCCAAGCAGAGGAAGACCTGCTTCAGCAGAAGGGGTGTGTGGGGGCGGGGCTTCTCTCTAAAAGGGACAGGATACCCAGGTAACAGGACAGACCATTGCACCTAGATCCCGCCTGCATTCTGTAAGATGGTCTCCTCTCTCCTTTCTTTGGAGTGTCATAGGCAAGTGGGGGTGTGGAGCAGCTACGTGTAGTCGGTTCCTAGCAGTGCGGTTGTGTTGTGTTTGGTCTTCCGTGCATTCAGGCATTGATGTCTCAAGGCTCATCTGATGCTGCGTTCCAGGTCTAGGTAGAGCTCCGAGGCTACTTCTCAGGGCTCGTCTGGGTCCTGCTAGAGTCTGGTGACCCTGTGAGGCTGTCTCAGGGCCACGGTCTCAGGTAACCCCACGACACTCTGCTTCCCCGCATGCATTTGTTTGCCCACAGACCCATGCCTCTGCCTACTCTTGCGTTTCTGCAGAGTGGCTGACCTCAGGTAAGCTAGAGACCAGTTGAGCTGGCGCTCATGATGAGGCACTTGGGAGCGGTTGGCAGGTCCATGAAAGGAAGGCCAGGGTTTGCTCCTCCTCCTTGGCATGGCCATCACCTGGACTTCTTGTAAGCTCTAATCCCTTCAGGACATCCCTGCTATGGTTTCAGCTCCCTGAATCAGCTTGACCTCTGAGCTCCAATGACACTACTTCCTCCCACTGTCCCAGCACAGGGCAGTGAGTGACGGCTTCTGCTGCTCTTGGTGTCTGATTGCAGCATCCACCACGAATCTTCTCAGTTTCTGTACCTTCTATGCATTCAGTTCTCTGCCAATATCAACGTTACTCGAGTCTTTTAAATTTTACTTTCCAAAGTTTTATTTTTTTGTATATGGATGTTTCGTCTGCATAGCTGTCCTCGTACCACATTGGATGCCTGGTGCCCATGGAAGCCAGGAGCACCTTAGATCCCCAGGGCTGGTTTGCACTGCCACGTGGGAACTGAGCATGGATCCTCTGAAAGAGTAGTCTTAATGGTTGTCTGTTTGTTTCCTTTGGATCCTAACAGATAAAATAATGAACACAGAAAAACTCCAGTGTCTTTTTCCTTTTACCAGTTCTACAAGGAAAGTGGAATGGTTAGGTTCCCTGGCAGGTCTGGAGGCCCTGTCTTCCTGGGCAGCGACCCAATCTGAGATGGTCCGGATAGGCCCACTGTAATACAGAGCCCCCAGCACCGCGGACTTTTGCTCCCTTCTGGCTCCTGTCTCCCCTCCCCTCCATTCGCCTTTCTTCCTTATCTTCCTCTCCTCCTCTCCTTTCTTCTCATCTTAGTTCTTCTCATTTTTCTTCTCGGCATGGAACAGTTCTCTAATCTAGGGTGTTAAGAATAAGAACGGAAGAAATCCAATTAGGTCAAATCAAACCAAATCAAAATGCTCATTATTTTATTAAGGATGATGCTCTCAGGTGGCCCAGGGCACGGCAGGAAGACAGGACAGCAAGGAGCCCATGCAAACCCGAAAACCATGTGTTCTTCCTCTAAGAGGCCCCTTAAATACCCTATGGGACTGGTCCTGACCACCCACCCCCCAGGGAGGGGTCAGGGCCTGGCATGCTGGGATTTGGAGTCCAGAGCAACTCTCAGGCCAGGGGCTGTGGCTATGCTCCCAACTTAATATAGGGATGGGGAAAAAAAAGGGTCCATGGATTTAACAAATGTTATCCCCTAAATCTTTTAGAACCCAGGCTTTTAAACCTTAAAAGTCCAGGCCCCCCCCCATGTTCTTCTGTATGAAGTCTCTCCTTGACACATGGGTAGAGTACCCAGCTGTGTCGCAGGTCCCAGGGTAACAAGGAGAGAGGACCGGCACGTAAGGAAACAGCCAGCCACCACTTGCTTCTGCCTCAGCGCTCACCACGCGCCCCCATGCCCAGGACACTCTGCTAAGTGGGCTTTGAGCATTTAGGGGAACTCAGCTTTCATTTCCAGAGACCACGTGTGAAAATTTTAAAATCTGCTGACTGAGAGCAAGCGAGAACCCTAAGAGCGTGGTCCCGAGCGCTGTCCTCTTTATTTTCATTTTCCCCTGAAAAAAGCCTGGCATTTGAGAGCTGTAGAGACATCCAAGTGCCAAACTAAAAATAACACTAAACGGTTGAAAATCTTCTGAAGTTTTTTCCCCTTCCTCTGTGTCAGACTCTCATCTAAGAGGCAAGCGATTGACAAGGACAGTGGGTACAGCAGCTGTGGGAGCTAACCTCAGCCGATCTCCATGAGTCAGAGCAGCTGAACGCTGTCCTGGACTGCAGGGCTGATGAAGTGTAAATCTGACTGCAGACTTAACGCTCTGAATTTCAACTCCGGGAAGTTACAGATATTTATCAGAGAGGAAATGTGGCCAGTTGTGCCTTAGGGCAAAGCTTGTTTTCTAGTGATTTGTCGATGTTAAATTAAATTCAGTTTGGATTTCACTATTACTCGGTTAACGTGAATTTGTTAGGACTTTTGGGTCTGCTGCAGGGGACACCAGAATGAATAAGGCAGCCCTGACCCTTCCTCTTGTACTTACATTCTGTGGGGCTATGTTGTAAGGATCAAAGGGTGTGGGAGACAAGGGAAGAGAGGCCTCCCGTGGCCCTAACTTCTAAGCAGAGGAGAAGAGGCCAGTGAGACAGTCAGTTCAAAGTCACTGGGTTGCGGTGGCCTCAGGACAACCGTTCCTGAGAATTGAGGGATGCTTTATAGGGGGCAGACGGAGCCAGGTATCTCTGGACGTCTTTAATCTTCTATAACTTCGTAAACATCTAACCAAATTATGTCCTTAATTTCACTTGGATTACTTGGATGTGACTTTATCTCCATGTATATAAGGAGGTTTTCTACTAGTGAAAGAGCTATAATTTGCTAAAGACCAGAGGCTCCGTAATTAGGACAACTCAAGCCATGGCTCCGGCTGCTTTAGCCACAGACACATTTGTTCTTTAAGGATAAATGAGTCAGAACAGTGTTCCCGACAGATCCGTAGACAGTGGTTTATGAAGACTCTTTCATTTGCACAGATTTAAAAGAATTTTCATGATGAGTCCCAGACTATGAGGGCTAGGTAGGTAGGAAATCCGCTGGAGTCCCCACACCAGACTGAGAGATCTCTGAGAACTGAAGTCTATTGCTGTTTCCCAGACCCTCAGGAATAGTAGATCCTGATACACACACAAGGAATGAACGACAGGCGGTTGGCGATGTGGTTTCTAACAAGAATAAGACCTGCTCTCTGCGGCTTCAGTTGAAAGAAAAAGTGTGGGTTATTTTAGTGTAGTCTGGCGGACAGGCACAGATAAAGAGAAATTCATGCTTGTGCAAGGGACTCCACGCAGTTGGTCTTGCCGGAGGGTACTCTGAAAGAGACGCTGAAGAAAACTTAGCACTGTGCTGAGAAGCATGGAGTTGAACAGTGACAAAGTGGATCTTGGAGCAGCCACAGTCCCCCGTGTTAAATGGAACTTTGGGAAGTTGGAAGGGGGTGTTTTAGTCACTGTTCTATTGCTGTGAAGAGACACCGTGACCACGGTAACTCTTATAAAGGAAAAACATTTAATTGGGGCTGACTTACAGTTCAGAGGTTTAGTCCATTATCATGGTGGGAGCATCCACATGAGACTGGGGTGAGCTGAGCGCTAGATCCTGATCTGGGGTGGGGGAGGGGAAGGGCTGGCATGGGCATTGGAAACCTCAAAGCCCACCCCCAGTAACACTTCCTCCAACAAGGGCACACTTCCTAATCCTTGTAATCCTTTCAGACCAAGCATTCAAATACAGGAGTCTATGGGGCGATTCTTATTCAGACCGTCCCAGTGGGTGGTTAGACCTTGGAAGCAGAGCCAATCCGTGCTTTAGGATGAAAGGAAAAGGACTCTTTGAACAGTCTAGAGCAATGGAAAATATTTAGTAGGTAAAATTTAAATAGGTTGGTGAACGACCAGTTGTAGAACATGAAGATTTATACATGTGCCTGGGATGCGGGGTCCGTACAGATGTGCCTGGGATACGGTAGAACATGAAGATTTATACATGTGCCTGGGATGCGGGATCCGTACACATGTGCCTGGGATGCGGGGTCCGTACAGATGTGCCTGGGATACGGGATCCTTACATGTGTGCCTGGGATGCGGGGTCCGTACAGATGTGCCTGGGATGCGGGATCCGTTCAGATGTGCGTGGGATGCGGGATCCGTACAGATGTGCGTGGGATGCGGGATCCGTACAGATGTGCCTGGGATGCGGGATCCGTACGCATGTGCCTGGGATGCGGGGTCCGTACACGTGTGCCTGGGATGAGGGATCCGTACAGATGTGCCTGGGATGCGGGATCCGTACAGATGTGCCTAGGATGCGTCGTCTCTGCAGTCTGCCTGGGGAAGGTAAAGAGAGGACACAACTGTCCATCTCCTTAGAACACCTCCCTTCCTGCCCAGGACAGCCAGAGACTTAGGACCTTCTCCTCACTGCCACTGCATAGTCTCTGCCCCTCAATCAAAAACAGCTGGTCTGAGCTGCAGCTCTGGGTCCGTGTTGACGTCTGAGTCTCCTGTTACCACTGAAAGCCATGCAGGTGCCCGAGGTCTGGGGCCATGTTGGTGTCCTAGGGCCAGGCTTCTGCTTGTGGCACGCTGATCTGAGTGGCCTGCATTGTTACCTGGGGCAATGAGACAGTCAGACCTGGCCGCCGCTGAGGGCCAAGTCTGGGTCTGTGGTCCTACCGCAGCTGTGGTCTGTGTCACCTCGGGGGTATAGGAACCATGCATGACCAAGGGCCATGCTGAGCCTGTCCCACCCTTTGGTGGGGCACTGCAGTAAGAGGATTGGCCCCCACACTCAGGAGAGATGGCCCTACCTCTCACCACGGTAGAGGGAGAGTTGGCCCTAATGGCATGGGCCCTAATGGCGGCCCCAGTGACCTATAATGACCAGCTCGGCTACCACCCAGGCCCACAGCCAGGCCTGGGGTTGGCCCACTCTAAACATCTAACCCATTCGTGACCTGCTGGAGCTTGTGAAGGGGCCGTTCCCGTAGAACAATACCTGCAGGGCCTCCAAGACGCAAGGCAGCTGCAGGATAGCTCAGGAGTTCCAGGGAGGATCCAGAGATGAGGTGTATGAGAAACTGGAAGCCTTGAACCAGACCAGTGAGTTACAGCAATAAACACGGCAAGTCACGCTGGATTGGATGAAAGGGTCTACTGCGTGACCCGCCGTAACCCCCAATGCCTCCGGGACGAAGGAAGAGGTGGGAAAGATGGGGGAGCAGACAGGATTTTTGTTTTGTTTTGATTTGATTTTTTTTTAATTTTCTTTTGTGGGGGCACTGCAGGGGTGACGGGAGGATACGGGAGGCTACGGGAGGCCCGGGAGGTGAGTGGAATTAGGGTGCATGATGTGAAACTCCCAAAGATTCAAAAAAGAAATTATGTTAAAAAGCACTTGGCCCATTACTCTTCATATTTGCTCTGTCCCCGTCCTGTGCATTCCAGTCTCTGTGGGGGTAGAGGCTGGCCATCCCCTCTCAGGTGCCCGCTCCTAATGCCCCATTCACAGGAAGCTCAGGATGCTTGTGCCCGAGAGCCAGTGAATGAACGGACCTGGCACCATTTCCTGTCTCCCCACCACACACTTAAGGCTTCTTTAAATTCTGCCTTTTCTCAGCTCTGCACGGAGTACTTCCAGCTGCATGTCTTAATCCGCTGACACGCCTGCTGGAGACCACCCATCGCAAGGAACACACACACAGATAAAGCTCGAGGTCCAGGGACATGCAGCCTCCAAAACAGGAAACCCAGGAACTCTCTTGGGATCCAGGCTATAGGAAAAGATGAGCATTAAAAGGAAGACAAGTGAATTTGCTTTGAATTTTCAAAAATACAGAGCAAGAAGCCAGCTGTGGTTTTCCACAGGGACATGGGCCTCCAGTCCTCCTCTCTAGCCAAGATAGGATGTGAATTTGCAGATCCCATGACCTCTGAGAGATGTCACTGTGCCGTGCCTCCTGTGTCCAGCCAAATGCCCTCTAAAACTCTAAAGAGAAGTAGGGGTGGATGTCTGTCATTCCCCTCTCTCCTTCCGCCCTGTTGGGGGCAGCGGTCTCATGGAGCTGCCCTCTAAGCCCAGCTACCAGGGGTGCTGGGTTCCCGGATACAGTCTCCTTTTCTAACTGTTGGGCAGAGGCTGGGCGCCTTCAGGCCTGTATGGTGGTCAGTCCGTCAGAAAGACGGATAACATTTCAAACAGAAGTTACCACAGAGCTGTCTGGACTGGCTCAAGCGTTAGTTTCAGTACTTTAGGAGGCTGAGGCAGGAGGATTGCCATGAATTTGAGACCAGCCTGTGCTACATAGTGAGTCCCAGGAAAGTTTGAGTTACAGTGTAAGACAGTCTCAGAAAGAAAGAAATTAAAAAAAAAAGAAAAGAAAACTAAGTGTAAATGTGATCATGGAATTCACACTAACAATAAAGTAAGGAAAAGCGAACAAGATAATTGAGGAAATCTCTTTATAAAACCAAAATTGCTAATTAGACTATAAAAGGGAAGGTAGTTTGGGAGCCTAAGATACATTTTCCAGGAGGATTGTAGTGTTATCGGCGACTTTACAAAGACGCTAACCGAGATGCTGCATATTCCCAAGGATACGTTTGACTCACTGTTGCTAACAGACTGTGAGTAGCAACAGGAAGAACAAATCCTTCTCAGTTCAAACAATTCCAGAAGAAAGTGTATGCCAGCCACAAATCTGCAAGGTGCCAGCAAGATAGGAGCAAGTCAGCACAGTGCAGAAGAGCAGACAGGGCTGCGGAGACGGCCCCATGGATAAACTGTCTGCAGTCAGCACAGTCCAGAAGAGCAGACAGGGCTGCGGAGACGGCCCCATGGATAAACTGTCTGCAGTCAGCACAGTCCAGAAGAGCAGACAGGGCTGTGGAGAAGGCCCCATGAATAAACTGTCTGCAGTCAGCACAGTCCAGAAGAGCAGACAGGGCTGCGGAGAAGGCCCCATGAATAAACTGTCTGCAGTCAGCACAGTCCAGAAGAGCAGACAGGGCTGTGGAGAAGGCCCCATGGATAAACTGTCTGCAGTCAGCA
>PVIU01023555.1:0-27190 GCA_004026605.1 Ondatra zibethicus
CTATTTGATTCCATTGGTCAACGTCTCTGTTTTTATGCCAATACCAAGCTGTTTTCATTACTGTCGCTCTGTAATAGAGTTTGAAGTCAGGGATGGTAATGCCTCCTGCAGTTCCTTTATTGTATAGGATTGTTTTGGCTATCCTGGGCTTTTTGTTTTTCCATATAAACTTAGTTATTGTTCTCTCAAGTTCTGTGAAAAACTTTGTTGGGATTTTGATGGGGATTGCATTGAATCTGTAGAATGGTAGAATTGCCATTTTTACTATATTGATCCTACCAATCCAGGAGCATGGGAGATCCTTCCATTTTCTGGTATCCTCTTCAATTTCTTTCTTCAAGGTCTTAAAGTTCTTGTCAAATAGATCTTTTACTTCCTTGGTTAGAGTTACCCCAAGATACTTTATGCTATTTGTGGCTATTGTGAAAGGTGATATTTCTCTGATTTCCCTCTCTGTTTCTTTATCCTTTGTGTATAGGAGGGCTACTGATTTTTTTGAGTTGATTTTGTATCCTGCCACATCACTGAAGGTATTTATCAGCTGTAGAAGTTCTTTGGTAGAGTTTTTGGGTTCACTTATGTACACTATCATATCATCTGCAAATAACGAAAGTTTGACTTCTTCCTTTCCAATTAGAATCCCCAAGATCTCCTTATTCTGTCTTATAGCTATTGCTAGAACTTCAAGCACTATATTAAAGAGATATGGGGAGAGTGGACAGCCCTGTCTTGTTCCTGATTTTAGTGGAATCGCTTTGAGTTTCTCTCCATTTAATTTGATGGTAGCTGTCTGCTTGCTATATATTGCTTTTATTATATTTAGATATAAACCTTGTATCCCTAATCTCTCCAAGACCTTTATAATAAAAGGGTGTTGAATTTTGTCAAATGCTTTTTCAGCATCTAATGATATTATCATATGGTTTTTTCTTTCAGTTTTTTTATATGATGGATTACATTGATAGATTTCCGTATGTTGAACCAGCCCTGCATCTCTGGGATGAAGCCTACTTGATCATAATGGATGATCTTTTTGATGTGCTCTTGGATTCTGTTTGCCAGTATTTTATTGAGAAATTTTGCATCCATGTTCATGAGTTAGATTGGTCTGTAATTCTCTTTCATGGTTGCGTCTTTGTGTGGTTTTGGTATCCGGGTAACTGTAGCTTCATAAAAAGAGTTTGGCAATGACCCTTCTGTTTCTATTATGTGAAACACCTTAAGGAGTATAGGTATTAGCTCTTCTTGGAAGTTTAGGTAGAATTCTGCATTAAAACCATTAAAAGATGAATCTGAAGGAAAGGTTAAGAGCAATGACCGATCTCCATGTTCTCAGACAAATGACAGAAGACAGACACGCAAAATAAAGGCAGAACTGACAGGCTTTCACCATGCCTTAGCAACATTGTGCATCCCAGTATGGGTTTAATACCTTTCAATGATAGCAATGATACAGGCACATTAGATAGAGCCGGGTGAGCTCACAATCTTCACTCCAGATTTATTTCAGTACCTGATAAACTCTAAACCTGCCCCAGTAATTTACATCTAGTATTCCCCAGCTCCTCCCATCCTTTCACTCATAAATAATATTCAGTGCCCACCGTGGTATTAGAGAACCTTAAAAGAGGACCCTAGAAATATGCAGAGCAGCTGACTGGCAAATCTAAGTGCTAACTGGAGGTCAGCACAGGTAAATTCTTGTAGTCACCTCTGTGCTCTCTCCTGCTCATAGACAGCTACATCAGTTGAGGTAAAGATAGGAGAGAGTTGTATTTAGCCAAGGCAGCCAGCCTCGTAATTAGTGTTCAAAGAAACCAAGGATGTGCACCACGATTACAATGAATATAATGACTGTAATCATTGTTCAAAAACTATGACATCACTGTCCTTGCATGTGTCCATGCCTTAGAATCAACATCCATTTCAAAGGATTTGTGTCCATGAGCTCAAAGCAGAAATAGCCCTTCTTCTTGGAAAAAAAAATCACATACCCTCTTTTATAAGAAATGAGAGGTGGAAGGAGGAATACTAACTTTAATATTGACCTCTGAACTTGTTTTTATTCTGTATGTCTACAGCATGTTGCAAACAAACCTCTGTGGATAACATCTAGCATTTTCATTATTTATAAAATTAAGCATTTTGATCTGGAAATATAACTCAGTTGGTACAGTGCTTAACTAACATGAACAAAGCTGTGGGTTGGATCCTCAGTACCACACAAAGAAGGATTGATAGCACACCACTGTAACCCCAATACTTGGGATGCACAGGCAGAAAGTTTAAGGTCATCTTTGGTTATATAGAGAGTTTGTAACAAGCCAATATATGACACCTTGTCAAAAGAAGAGAGAGAGAGAGACAGAGAGAGAAAGAGAGAGAGAGAGAGAGAGAGAGAGAGAGAGAGAGAGAGAATTCTACAGTGAAGGGCACTTAGGTAGGGATTGAGCCATGTTAGTCAAGGTCACTTTATACCTTAGCAAACTCCTAAGCAGGGAAAACACACCATTGAGTTGAGTTTGAAGTTGGTGACCATACTAATTCCATCCTTTATTATACAAACCACAGATTTGGTTTGGTTTCAGGGCAAATGAACAGTTCAGGACAATACCTGCCTCTGTGCTCCATGACAGTGCCATTCTAATGATTCAGTTAAGACCATCCTCATGGCAAGCTCATTGCCAGATTTCTTCTTGAAGTCCTAATCACCCCAAGGTTGGCAATTTGCTCTCTTGGTTACACAAGCCTGGACCTTACTCCTTAGAGACAGTGTCCGCCAACCCCACTGGTCAAATAATAGATAAACATTTTTCCACAGTAGTTAAGCACACTGTAAAACACTTTTGCACAAAGGAATGATTATATTACTAAAAAAATAATTTTGGTTTCCAACATTAAATGTACTGATGCATGGAGGCATTTTAAGCATATAGTATTTTAAGGAATGTACAAAAGTTTCTATGATCTACTTGCTAACAACTAGAAAATGGTTTGAGGAACAGAGCTCAATAAAGACACATTTTCTGAGTTTTTTTTAAAAAAAATTGTCTACATAGTACATATCTTATGAACTTCTTTCAACACTTAAGCCTTTAAAACCTGTCACTTAAAAACACTGCAAATATGTTTAGTATTGAGACATGAATGATAAATACTTCAGTGTGTTACTGTGAACACAGTTGGCTTTTCATATAGGGACCTCACTTGTCTGGTTGGCTAACAGAGTAATTGCCATCTCTATAAAGTAAATGAAAAATACATAAATAAAATTGCTGAAGACAAAACAAAAACCAGAGATGTTTTCCATACACTAGGGAAGGAATGGGGTTGTGGGACTACATAAACACCTCCTTTAAAATGGAGAGAGCTTTACATCTGGATATTAGCAATTAAATGATAATTAAGCTATAACCCAGAAAGATTAGGCACAGAGGCAAGGACTGGGGAAAACACATAGAGCTCCCTGGGAGGAGGAAATGTAATAGATTTTACAGATGGACAGGAGCAGGGGTGGAGAGAAATGAGAACAGGTGCATCAGGTGGGGAGGGGAAGAGGAGATAGCATTGAAGGAAGGAATGAGTGGAGAGGCAACTAAACTTGAACAGCATTTGAGGAGCCATACTGAAACCTACTAAAGCAGAAACTTCCTATAATATATGAAAGTGATCCTAATGAAGTCTTCAAACAATGAAGGAGATGAAATCCCATTGGCCATCTCTGTTGCAAGGAACTGTTTGTTCATCCTGGATGCACAGAACCAAAATAATCACAAAGAAACTGTATTAATTAAATCATTTCTTGATCCATTAGCTCTAGCTTCTTATTGGCCAACTCTTATATCTTAATTTAATCCATTTCTATTCCATTTCTATTAATCTGTATATCACCATGTAGTTGTGGCTTACTGGCAAGATTCTAACCAGCATCTGTCTCAGGCAGAGGATCCATGGCTTCTCTCTCCTCCTTTTCTTCCCAGCATTCTGTTTTGTTTTTCCTGCCTAACTCTATTCACCTATAGCTCTGCTATAGGCCCAAAGTAGTTCCTTTATTAACCAATGAAATCAACACATAGACAGAAAGACCTCCTACACCATTTCCCCTTTTCTGTTTAAGCAATAAGGACGGCTTAAATTTAGCACAGTAAAATTACATATAACAAAACAGGTATCAAATAAGAATTGCAGTTATATCTACTTTATCTTTTATTGTAACTACGGAAAACTGTAA
Organism: Ondatra zibethicus; assembly: GCA_004026605.1. Lineage (NCBI taxonomy): Eukaryota > Metazoa > Chordata > Mammalia > Rodentia > Cricetidae > Ondatra > Ondatra zibethicus. The sequence goes on from PVIU01023555.1 coordinate 4,232, forward strand.
CTATAACTATAAATTCTTCAACTCCATCAAAGACTCCAGAAGGATATAATATTACCTAAGTAAACAGGGAGTGCATTGCAAGCAGCTTCCAAAACTCTAGAATTGACAGAGACATCTCACTGCCTGGACAGTCACTCAAAGTTCTTCTGTACAGTTGGAGCATCCATCTTCAGCCTGCAGACCCATAGCATCCAGCAGACTTTTCCATGAAGCAGAAAATTTCAGAGACAGTTCAGTCACTTTCTTCTGTATCCTGCAGAATGTCTTGCACACTCTTTCATGAAGCAGGAACCCTGAAAGACCATCTCACCTTTATGCAAGTTCAGCAGTCATTTCTCTGTGGGTTCTGCAAGTCCAGTCAAGCAGTTTAGGCAAGAGCAGTTTCTTGCCCAAATGGCTAACCAACTCCATAAGAAGCCTCTTTGATGCCCATCTTCCGCTTGAAGTAATTGGTACTGCAAGATGTGTCTCATTGTCTTCATGTCCTAAGTCCTAAGTTCTTAAACATTTTAAATGTAATATTCTGAAGGTCTCTGAAATATTTGAAGAATACCTAACTAACTGAAATATATCTCTATATATCTAGAAAATCTAACCAACATGACTACAAGCTTGACTGTTATAGATGATTACCTATTAACCTATATTTCTCAATTATACATTACATTTTTAAATGAGCTACACAATCACAATACCCCAATCATGAGCAGAAATATACATATAACAAAATTGACCTTAAATTTTATCAATAAACCAAGATTCATACCAATGCAAATCTCTATAGCATATCCCCCTTTAAATGTAAAAGAACATTTACAAACAATATTTGGATACATGGGCCTTATTCTGTTCATACTACTTCCTGCTGTTTGGGGCACTATTAATCAGGTCTTTCATGGTGTATCCTGTGTGCTAGGTTCATCTCAGTCAGCAGTTGGGTGAAGAATTTTCTTTGTGAGGGTGTTCACAGCAACCTTTCAGGGGGTCTTGTTCCATGAAACCATATTGGTCTAAAAACAATACATAGGTTCTCATCTTCTATAAAAACAAAAGAAGAGCCTTTTTTTCCAAAGCACCATATCCTTAGATCCAAATTCTGAAGTCATTATATCTTTATAATATGCATACTGGTTTAGCTTAGCAGCCCATACAATGAAATGTCTCTCTGTACTTAGCTCATTCACAGTCAAAAATTTCAATGACAACACAATAATATACATAATCCAGACTCTCTGTGAATTTTCCATTTTTAATGTGGCTTATTTTTATTTACTCCTTTTAATCTATGACTATCTATATGCTGTCCTTTAAAACACTTTACCCTTTTTTTAAAAGAAAAGCATTAACTTTATTTTATGACTCTCTATATTATTTTTCTTCTCTCTCCCAAGCCTATGTACAGTTATTCAACAGTATGACTCATCTGGATTTGTCTTTATTGAATATCTGTAATTATTTTCTGATCAGAAGTGCTTCTTAAAATGATAAGCACTTCTTAAAACTTAAGCTGCACAATTATTATGATATATATAGTACTTCTTGCTTGTGGGCCCAGTCTAAAACTTCAGCTGTGCAATTACTATGATATATACAGTACTATCTGCTAGCTCCACACAGTCCAGCATGGCAGAGCCTGCTTGTGCCTCTGAGCTGCACACACTATCCAAGTTCCAGGCACAAAGCTGGTCCACGTTGCCATTAAGCAAGCTGCAGCAGTCTGCTCACAAACCCCAATCAAATGCTCTGTGGCTAGACCTTCTGCCTGAAAGAGTCAGAGTTCATGCTGGCAGCAGCCCAGAAAGCTACTATTTTTAAATGGCCACAGCTTTTTTCCTGCTAAGGCTAAATTAGGAAAATCTCTCTTAAAGGAGCTGTGGCAAGCTGCCAGCAAACAGCAAAAAGCTGTGTTAAACTCTTTCTCTATTTTTTTCAGAATTCCTTTTCAAGCCCTCCCAGGTTTTACATGGATTTAATCCACCACGTTGGTCCCAATCTGTTGCCAGGAACTGCTTGCTCATCCCGGATGCACAGAACCAAAATAATTACACAGAAACTGTATTAATTAAATCACTGCTTGACTCATTAGCTCTAGCTTCTTATTGACTAACGCTTACATCTTTAACCCATCTCCATTAATCTGTGTATTACCATGTGGCTCTGGCTTACCGGCAAGATTCTAACCAGCGTCTGTCTCAGGAAGAGGATCCATGGCTTCTCTGTCCTCCTCTTCTACCCAGCATTCCATTTTGTTTCCCCCACCTAGCTCTGATCCCCTATAGGTCTGCTATATGCCCAAAGCAGTTCCTTTATTTTATTTTATTTTTGGTTTTTCGAGACAGGGTTTCTCTGTGGCTTTGGAGCCTGTCCTGGAACTAGCTCTGTAGACCTGGCTGGTCTCGAACTCACAGAGATCCGCCTGCCTCTGCCTCCTGAGTGCTGGGATTAAAGGTGTGTGCCACCACCACCTGGCAGCAGTTCTTTTATTAACCAATGAAAGCAACACATAGGCAGAAGGACCTCCTACACCACATCTCTTGTCAGAAAATAAAGTTTCCATTTGAATTGTTGGCCAAAAGGATCCCTTGACTATCTCCAAACAACCCAGGCTATGGCCAAGACAATAGGTTGATCTCCACAAACTGACAGCAAAGCCCCATTGCTGAAAACAGCAGCCACACAACTCATCAAATATGAAGAGGTCGATCTGCTGCCTGCACAGAATCCCCAAGTTCTAGTGTCTATGACATGGAAAGGTACTCTGCACAGAATCCCCAAGTTCTAGTGTCTATGACATGGAAAGGTACTCTGCAGGCCACCAAAGAGAAGAATAAACACCAACCCACCCACAAAACCTTTGATCTACACTCTGTCCTGACTACAGAATATGCTAGGGCAATGGTGGCACAAACCTTGCAGGAGTAACCACCTCTAGTCTGAATTGAATTAAGGCCCAGTCCATGAGGTGGAACCCATACCTGACACTTGTGGAGTGACCAACAACCAGAGACTAGTTAGCCCAGAAATCTAAGGTAAAAACAAATACTAATGGTCTAAAATTTAAAATAACAATAAAATAACTCCCTGTGATACTTGGTTATAGTCACAGATCAGTGCTCTCTTCAACCATATTCAGAGAAGTTTCCTCCAGCAGCAGATGGGAACAAATATGGAAACCACAGCCAGACATTATGCAGAGAGAGAGAAAGACCTTGGGACATACAACTCTAAATGAGAGGTCTCCATCAAATCCTTCTCCTCAGAGTTCAGGGAACCCTGCAAGAGAGAAGGCAGAAGACTCTGGAGACCAAGGGTATGGAGAACAGCAGAACAGGGCTTTCCAAATCAACTGAACAAAACTCATATGAACTCGCAGCAACTGGAGCAGCAAGGATGGGGCCTACACAGCTCTGCACCATGTTCTCAACACATATTCTATAGCTTTCTGTTTAGCACTTTTATGGGATTCCTGAATTTGTGAACCTGTGGGTCTCTGAGTCTTGTACATTCTCTTGGGACTCTTACTTTTCTGTTGGCTTGTCTTTTATGCAGCTTTGATACGATGATTTTTGTTTTATCTTAATATATTTTATTTTGTAATGTTTGGTTGTTATCTCTTAGAAGCCTGTTCTTCTCTAATAAGAGACAGAAAGGGGGCAGATTTGGATGAGAGAAGAGGTAGGGAGGAATTGAGAGGGGTAGAGGGAAGGGAAACTGTATTGAGATTATATTGTATGAAAAGAGAATCTATGCTTAATAAAAGGGGGAAATCAAAAGTAAAAAATGGAGAGAGGTTAAAGTAGTCATCACATTAGCCTTGAGTTAGGAGAATCTGAACATACAACCGAAAAGTTGCTAACAACATTTATCCTGGGGGAGGAGTGAAAGTACCAAAAGAAGGACAGGCTAAGGGAGTGCACAGGGGAAGGCGGAGAGGGGAGTGGGCATGAGCAAGATCCATTGTGTACACATGTGAACTTGTTAAAGAACAAATATTAAGTATTAAAACAACTATTCAGGGTCAAAAATGGCTATTAGTTAAAGTTCCAGATGGTTTTTTTGCGTGTGTGTGGGGGAGTTGTTTCATTTTGTTGTTGTTGCTTATTTATTTGTTATTCCAAGTGCCTATGATGCATCAGGCATTGCCCATTGTCTTAAGTTCTGTGAATAGAATCATGGAAAAGAAAGACAGGTCCCTCTGAGCTTGTGGGGTTTATATTTCAGAGTGAAGAGGACGGGATGAGTACAAACGTCAGGGCCCAATTAGGAAGGCACCCCTGTGCACACACATCAGCCTTGGTCCTGTACCCTTCACTTTGAACACTGAAGTCCAAAGCAAGCACAGCCAAAGGATTGGCAAACAAGTTCAGAGGCCAAATTCTACCCACTGACTAGATTAACGGAATTAACCATGGGTCAAACACCTACTCAAATCATTTTACCTCTTTTCATTTGATTATGAAGAGTGTGACATGAAGGGGGGGACCTGTTATTTTGGAGAAATTTGTGAAACTGTAGCCAGTCTTTAATAACAGCCTCCCAAAGGGACCGCTCTTTTGTTTAGGGCTTTGCAGGCCTGTTTAATTATGCAGAATGGGCGCCAAAGCATGAAAAGGATTTGCTGAGGCAGAGTGAGATGTCTGACGATTAAATGCGAATGATGTCTATAATTTACTTTTAAAATGTCACTAATAGTGCTCCTGGGGGCAGTCTCAGTCAGGCTGGAATATAGGCCTGGTACACCCTAGTGTCCTAATCAGTACTTGATGCTGGAGTGACAGATAGGACAGTGGGGTGGCAGCTAGAACTTCACTGAAAGTCCCCACACTACAGAGACTGCTATAACCACTTGGGTGTCCTTCCTCTTTGATCAACAGCTCATGTTTTATTAATTAGCATAATGCTGAAATTGATACCTTCTTTATCAACATAATTGGAGTTAAACATAAAATGTCATCATTGAAAATGGTAAAATTAAGATCTGTTGATTGAGCATAGATTTTAGGGCAGTTTAGGAAGCCATGGTACAAGGACCCAGTCTGGCTTGCCAAGAGAAGAATAGGTTTCACATTTTTAAATGGTTAAAAAATAAATAAAGCAGAGTGTTATTTGACACATGAAAATGCCATAGCATTCAGATTTCAGTGTCTGTAAATTATGCCATATTCAATAAATGCATTAATTAATAAGGCCTACTGCAATGTAGCCACAAGTATTTATACCCTGTCCACAGCTGGGATCTTCTGCCATAAAGGATAAGACAGCAAAGAGTACAGGTTTTACGGGGCTTGCTGTCTCTTCCAGTGACTCAACTCTGTCACTGAAGCAGAAAATTAGCTGCAGACAAATTGCAGAAAGTTGATTCTGGCTGTATTCCAAGGTAGTTTTATATACGAAAGCCAACAGTGGGTAGAATTTGGCCTCGGGGCTTGTTTGCCAACCCTTGGACTCTTTTAGAATGCAGTATCCAAAGAGAAGCCTACAAAACCTAACGCCTTTACTAATGTGTGTCTTCATAGGAAGGCACTTCCTAATCGGGCTCTGTATGTATGTACTCATCCTGCCCTCATTACTGTGAAGTACAAACTCTACAAGTTTGGGGGGGCCTGTGTTTCTTATCTATGACTCTACTCAATGAACTTAAGACAACTACTGGCACAATGTAGACACTTGAAATAATTTGAGTGACTAAATTAAGGATAAGTAAACGAAGGGCTATACATAATCTTGATGTACCTGGATACCCACCTCCATTCTATTCAGAAACAGACTAACAGATGTACTACCTTAGAGTGCAGTTGGCATCCCCCTCCCTGTAACTTTCAGTGCAGATTTCAGTCCTTTGCTATCTATGAAAATCTACTTCATCTTTACCTGTAGCTTCTTCAACTTTTCAAAGATGCCTCGGTTGTTTTCTGAATCATCTCTCTCAAATGAATCCTCTAATGAGTATCTGTTAACTATCCCTTCTTTGGTTGGGTTTCTTAGTCCCTTAGAAGGCCAGTAGCCCCTGCCCAAGATTAATAATACACAAATCCATTATTTATAGTTAAAACCTAACTGTGAGTCTGGAAGCAAAAGCACAGCTGGAATGTGCTACTTGGTCGTTGTGGTGCATGCAGTAACACAATACACTTTCCTTAGTGGTCCCATCACTGACGTTACTGCCAAAGGTGGCTCTTGCGCTAAGGATGCACATCACAGAGCTAGACCCGCCTTCATTTTGTTCTTTTGATTCTGTATGGGTCTCTCAACGTTAGATAGATACTTTTAACTAACTTCATATGTGAGCTTATTTGAAAAGTGACAACTATTCAACTTAGTTTTTTTCTCTTCCATCTTTGGCATTTGTACAAATACCATTTCTAAAAACCTGTTACACGGCCCTGTGGTTGCCTTGATTTTAAAACTAGTTTTTGTAAACTCTTGGTTTCTTTTTGACTACATTACAGATCCTGTAACTATGCTCTCTGATTTCCTGGCCCATTGAGGACATTCTTAGAAACCTTTCTCCCCTGTGGCTCTTTCAGGTCTGAAGAACAACGTTAAGCTCTTCCCTATTGAGAGGGAAAATGGAATGTTTAATCCAATGAGACATCTCTAATATAATTTTTCTGCTACTCATAATGTCTTGATGGACCATTGTGCCATATAATTAACCAAAATGAATTGAAAAGTACAGATATTACTGCCTTACCCGGAGAGCTAGATAAAACTACTGGAAGCTATCTTAGTTTATGGAACTCCAGCTCCAATTTCTGAGCCTGTAGTGCACTGAGATTTTCATGACAATGTAGACTTCTCTGCTTATAGGACAGGATGGTCCACTGTTTGGAAGGTTTTCAATCTGTACTAGAAAACAAGATGAGGGGATGACCCCCAGTGGCTATGCCATGAAAACTCACTCTCCAGAGCTCCACTGTAATGGACTATTGAGTGGTTCCATTCTTTAGAACCTTCAAAGATCTCAGCAAAATCAAATAGCAACTTGATATTTCAAAAACTATAAAACCAATGAGTGAGAATTCTGTGCAGGAAGAATGCAGTATTGGCACTGAGAAACACTTAGGGTTCACCCTGGCTCACCCTTCTTAGTTAGCTATGTGGTTCTGGATGGATTTTAGCCTCTTTACACATGTAGAGATGTCAGATTGATACTCAACAGTCACCAACAAGTGTCAGTTCCCTTAACTTCTACACAACTATGGGACATGAGATGATGCTCTTTAATAATGTCTACAGAGAACAAGAGAGAGCAAAGTGGCCAGTAGCACTCACAATCTGAGGCAGAAGGAAGTCAAGTGGTGGCCACCTGGGGCTGCCTGGAAAAGTTCTCTCTAAAAAACAAGAGTAGGAAGTAGTTTCTCAGGCATAAGACATCTTACACCCGACACCCATTATGACACAGTGTTAAAGAGCAACACATGATAAAGCTATCACAAATGTTCAATCACTAGCCATTCCTTTTTAACAGCCTAAATCACACTTTCTCTTTTCAGTGAAGTTGGATGGAAAAACAGGAACTCAATTTTTGTTCTCCTAAAGAAGGTTTGGTAATTCTGGAAAGCTGTCTACCTACTAAAATTTTGGAGAGTCGAGGGCTACTGGTGTCTACTAGATAGAAGCTCATGGGTGCTAATACACTTCCTATAAGGCAGAGGATAACACCTTTGACCCTGTCAAAGGACTAGCCAGCCACAAATGTCAATAACACTGAGATTAGCAAACCCTATTTCTATAGGCTAACTAATCTCCTTTTCCTTGTAGTTATTAAAAACGTAAAGATAGTTCATAATAAAGACTAATAACATACCCGCACTCTTTGTCAACATCAGCACTTAACTTCTGTATAGTTCAACCATTACCAATGATGGGATTTGTGAGGTACTTTAGAATTACAAGCTATTTTTGTATATGTCACTTAACCGTAACAATAACATCATAAGTTTTGTCATTTATAAAGACATATGAGTGTTCCAAGACTGGTCCCACAAGGGGTGGTGGTCCCAAGGCCTCGGTGGGTCCCCTTGGTGTGTGGGAGACCAAGGTGTGTAAAAGATAGACAGATATGCCTTGCAGAGAGAGTTTGAGTATAGAGTTTATTTAGTGGGTTATGGAGGGGGAAGGGAAGGGAAGAAGAGGGGAGAAGAGAGAGGCAGAGGGAGGGGAGAGAGAGGCAGTAGCTACCTCTTCAGAAGAGGGGTGGAAAGAGAGAGAGCAGGCTGGTGAGGAGGCAGGAGATCTGCTTGCCTGGTGGAAGTGGGGATGGGAGTGGGTGGTTTGTCTTTTAAAGGGACAGGGTACCCAGGTGACAGCCCAGGCCAGCCGATTAAAACAGTAAGGACTCTGTTATCAGTAACTGTAGTAGCTGAGGGTGATAACATGAACCTGTAGTCCTCTCACTCAAGTGGCTAAGGCAGCAGGGTTGTGAAGTGGAGGTAAGCCTGGGCTACCTAGCCAAACCACCTCAATAATAAAAATAATTAATAATAATATTAAATAAGCCAATATCATAGTTATAAAAACATTCTCACAAAGATCATTGTATAAGAGCAGAACAAAGAATCAAGTCAAAAACCTTTGCCACTATAAATCATGTACTTTACTGTCTTCTGCCCTACTTGACCTCAGTTGTCCCACACTTTTCTCAGCAGAAAGGCCACCTAGGTCCCAATGGCAAAGTATCTTTAGCTAAGGATGCATGTGAGAATCACCATCAACCAAATACAGATTGAATTTCTGAGGTGGGACATGACACATCTCTTCCACAACATTTCTAATGCCAGAGAAAAGAATCTTTGGTGGTATTCATGGTTGAGGAACCCAATGTGCTGTTGACGAAGTCCCCTGATATGTGACTGTCATTGTTGTCTATTTTTAAATCCTTTGTTTTGGGTCAAAGTAATTTTTAAAATTGGTTTCCATTTGTTGTTTTCTATGCCTTTTACATATGCTATACACAATAAATTTCATAATAAGGAACACATCTATTAAAAAGCAAAAGTGTAGGCAATCAAAGTCTGCTAAAGACCCAGTTCATGAGGAAAATGGCACGGTCACAACCCCAAAGCCCAAAGCCCCTGCAACTATACTCCAGTATATTCAAGCACCTCTTTTTCAGTATTGTTTTCAAATTGCTAACTCAAGTGAATTTCTGCTTGATCTTTCTAGCCCATCTCCATGGTGGCTGGTTTTAAGCATACAGTGCATCTTACCGATTCCTCATTGTGGAAGTATATTGCTAGACAACAGGCTCTCTGTATGGATTGTGGGTAGCACTGCGCACCTGTTAGAAAACCTAAATCTACATTTCAGCAAGCTCACCCCTTTGATAGACTTTTGCATTAGAGGTGCAATGTTTTGGGTTTGTCCTAAACTTTTTTCAGGTTTTCTCGCCCCCATGACATTAATATCATCTCAACACTGCAGCAATGATCTAAAACAATGATGTTCAAAGTGTCATTCTATATTATCACTGGCTTCATCCAGGAACTAACTCAAATGAACACTTGAGCAGAGTCTCGGGCACATTGAAATAGAAACTCTGGAGTTGGGCCATTCAGGTGATTCTTGTGTACTCTGAACTCTAAAAAATTAATTATATGAGCCAGAAGTTACCAACTCCAGCTTCTCATTGAAGTAATCTATGGAACTTTGTATAAGCAGAAATATCCACTCTCAAACCCATATCAACCTATCCAGGTTTTGAACAAATACCTCACCAGGTAATTCTATACTAATGTTAAAGGCAATGACCAAGACTCTGACGAAAGGAGAATATTATTGGTTAAGTATTACAGCTCATCCATGAACTCTACCTGCTGTGGGACAATGGTTTGTATCTTGTCAATCATATTTTAATAAAATGCTGATTGGTCAGTAGCCAGGCAGGAAGCAGAGGTGGAGCAACGAGAATTCTAGGAAGAGGGAAGATTCATTCTACAGTCCTGACCCAGGCTCAGAGGAAGCAAGATGTGACTGCTTCCCTGAAAAATCAAGCAACATGGCTAACTCAGACAAGAATTATGAGCTAATATAAGTTATAAGAGTTAATAAGAAGCCTGAGCTACTATGCCAATCAGTTTATAATTAATGTAGACCTCTATGTGTTTCTTTGGGACTTAACGACTGTGTGAATTGGGCAGGACAGAAACCTCTGTCAACATCCACCCTCAATCCTGATTGGTTAAGCCTGGGAAAAATACTCTGGGTTTCTATCACAACCTTTTTTGAGGTTGTTTATAGCTATTTGGTTGGTTAGATGGTCATCTAATTTGGTTTGTTTTTAGTGATTTTCATGTAATTCTAGTGAACAGTTGAAAACAATAATCCAACTTAATCCTCATTTCATTAGAAATACAATGGTAAAGTGGTGTGTTTGCGCTCATAACAAAGTCTCCAAGAATATGAGGATGAGCACCCAACTCCTGATTTGACCCAATGCCCTGAACTATACACTTGGCTGCCACTGAAACTAGCTTGGCATCTGCTTTCAGCTGAATTTCATACCTCTAAATTTTTTAGTGTTTCTGGTGAGCTTGATTTTTATCTTCCAATGACCTATCATTATAAATTTTCAAAGTTATAATGAAAAATATGACTCATGTGTAAGAGGAGGCTGCCCAGAGCCAAAATAACCACACATAAACTTTATTCATTAGAACACTGCTTGACCCATTAGCTCTAGCTTCTTATTGGCTAACTCCTATATTAATTTAACCAATTTTTATTAATCTGTATATTACCATGCGGCAGTAGCTTACCAGCAAAGGTTTGACACATCTGACTCCGGCAGCTCCATGGTGTCTCTTTCTGACTCTGCCTTCTTCCTCCCAGCATTCCATTTAGTTTTCCCCACCTAACTCTTTTCCTCTACAGCTCTGCTCTAGGCCCAAATCAGTTCCTTTATTAACCAATGAAAGCAACACATAGACAGAAGGACCTCCCATACCATTTCTCCTTTTCTGTTTAAACAAAAAGGAAGGCTTTAACTTTAACATAGCAAAACTACATATAACAAAACAGGTATCAAGCAAGGACTACAGTTGCAATATTTATATCTATTTTATCTTTTATTATTACTAAGGAAAACTATAAGTTTTTTAACTCCATCAAAGACTCCGGAAGGATATAATATTACCTAAATAAACAGAAGGTACATTGTGAGCAACTTCCAAAACTCTAGAATTGACAGAGACATCTTGCGCCTGGACAGTCACCCAAAGTTCTTCTGTACCATTGGGGCATTTATCTTTAGCCTACAGGCCCATAGTGTCCAGCAGACTTTTACAGGAAGCAGAAAATTTTAAAGACAGTTTCACCTATACTGGAAGTTTGTCACATTTTTTTATGTCCTGCAAAATGTCTAGCAGACTCTTTTATGAAACAGGAACCCCGAAGGACCATCTCACCTTTAGGCAAGTTTTGCAGTCATCTCTCTGAGGGTCCTGCATGTTCAGTTAAGCAGTCCAGGTAAGAGCAGTTTCTTGCCCAAATGGCTAAGGCCCATCTTCCTCTCGAAGTAATTGGTGCTGCCAGGAGCAGATGTGTCTCATTTTCATGAAAAGTCCTAAGTTATTGAATCATTTTAAATGCAATATTCTGAAGGTCTCTGAAAGATTTGAAGAATACCTATCTAACTGAAATACATCTCTGTACATCTAGAAAATCTAACTAACATGACTATAAGCTTGACTATTATAGATGATTATCTATTAACTTATATTGTTTAATTAGATAGTACATTTTTAAATGGGCTACACAAACACAATACCTTAATCAAGATCAGAAATACATATACATATAACAAAATTGACCTTAAATTTGTATCAATAAACCAAGATCCATATCAATGCAAATCTCTGTAGCATATCCCCCTTAAATGTAATAAACATTTACAAGCAATATTTGGGAATATGGGCGCAGTTTTGTCCAAACTTCTTTCTGCTGTTTATTGAGTGAAGTATTTTTGTGGGGGTGTTTACAGCAACCTTTTAGGGGGTCTTGTTCCACCAAACCATTTTGGTCTGGAAGCAATCCACAGGTTTTCATCTTCTGTGAAAACAAAAGAAGAACTTCTTTTCCAAAGCAACACATCCTTAGACTCAAATTTTGAAATCAAGATACCTTTATGTTGGTTTAACTTGGCAGTCCATACAATGAAATGTCTCTCTGTACTTAGCTCCTGCACAGTCAAAAAATTCAAAGAAAACACAATGATATACATAATCCAGACTCTCTGTGTATAGTCCATCTTTACGTGGCTTATATTTCTTTACTGCTTTTAATCTATGACTGTCTGTACTCTGTCTCTTTAAAGACTTTTTTAACTCTCTATGTTCTTTTTCTTCTCTCTCCCAAGCCTATGTACATTTATCCAACACTGTGACCCATTTAGAGTTCTTTTATGTCTGAACCTGTCCTTATTGCATTATCTGTAATTCTCTGCTATCTTGAAGAGCTTTTAAAATGCTAAGCAGCTTGGTTGCAGCTGCTCTGGATGCTGGCTCCACCTCTCTCCACTTTTAAAATGGTGGAAGCACCACCACTGTCAGCTCTGTGGCTGCCAGGCAGGAGCCATGCTCAGCAGTCCAACCCCGAAAATGAGCTTGCAGCACATGAACCCTTTTTATCTGAGTAACAGCCAAATCTGCCACACAGAGCACTGCAGAGCCTGGAAACATCTCTGCGAATGGTGACAGAAATCTGCCATGCTCTCCCGCCTGTGCGAGCCTAGTAGACCTGATCATGCTGCCTGCCCAGGCAGGGAACACTGAGCCACAGGCATGGTTTCAGCCACTTTCCTCCCAACCCTGAGTGGGCACACAAACCTCCGGGCCCACAAATGCCATTTAAATGCTCCCATAGCCAGAGTTTGTGCTGGCAGCATGGCACCAGAAGCTGCACTTCAAAACTGCTATGGCTTTTTCTCTGCTACGGTCTAACCAGGAAATCCTCTCCCAAAGCCTCTGCCCACCTCTAGAAAACAGAGTCCACCCAAGAATATGTTGCTACCACACCATGATTAACTCTGTTATTTTGTCCTTTTTAAGATTTTTAGGTTTTACATGGATTTAGTCCACCACATTGGTGCGCCAATTTGTAGGAGGAGGCAGCTTGTTTATCCCGGCTGCCCAGAACCAAAATAATCACACATAAACTATATTAACTAAAACACTGCTTGTCCCATTAGCTCTAGCTTCTTATTGGCTAACTCTTATATTAATTTAACCCATTTCTATTAATCTGTATATCACCAAGTGGCAGTGGCTTTCCAGCAAAGATTCAACATGTCTGATTCTGGCAGCTCCATGGCGGCTCTCTCTGACTCTGCCTTCTTCCTCTCAGCATTCTGTTTAGTTTTCCCCACCTAGCTCTGTTCCCCTACAGCTCTGCTATAGGCCCAAAGCAATTCCTTTATTAACCAATGAAAGCAACACATAGAAGGATCTCCTATACCACTCATGCTTTGAATGTTGGGCTAGAAGTAGAACTCCATAGCAGTACACATGCCTAGCAAGTACAAGGTTCTAGGTTTGATTCCCAATACAAAAGCACATAAAGAAATGGAAAGAAATTACACAGAGTAAGGGAGTAAGGAAGGGAATTTAATTTGACAAGACATATTCTCCAGAATAACTCTTACCATGAACATTCTTCCACAATGTGATATCATCATCTGCTCACCAAATGATGCAATTGTATTACTTGTCTGTTGAGTCTGGTCTGAATTTGGTGATTGTTTGGCTGGTGACCTTGATGGAAATAGCATTCTTGACTTTTAAGTCTAGTTCATAAAATTTCTGACAGACTTTTTCCAGGCTCTACAGAATGTTTATTATTTGTCCAAATGGATCAAATTGACATTTATGAAATAGTTAATTCAATAATAGCACAACATGAATTTTCTGAAGCTTGTGTGGATGATGATAACACCTCTAATATGAGGCACACTTGTGCTAGAGATGCTCACACTTGAACCTCAGCCACCACGCAGCAAGAAACTCAAGTAACAACAGAGACTTATGTGTATGTCTTAGCCTCTGTTGTATTGCTGTGAAGAGACACCATGACCACAGCAACTCTTATAAGAGAAAGCATTTAATTGTGCCTAGTATACAGTTTCAGAGGTTTAGCCCATTATCATCATGTCAAGGAGAATGGTGGCATGCATCCTGACACACAGGCAAAGAGAGACTGAGAGAGAGAGAGAGAGAGAGAGAGAGAGAGAGAGAGAGAGAGAGAGAGACTGGCTTTTGTAAACCTCAAATCCCACCCCCAGTGACACACTTCCTCCAAGGACACACCTAATCCAACAAGGTTACATCCCCCAATCTTTCTAATCCTTTCAAACAGTTCCACTCCCTAGTGACTGACCATTTGAATATATGAGCCTATAGTGGCCATTCTTAGTCAAGCCACCTCAGTGCACGCACTCTGGTTCATGTCTTTATTTATATCAGCTCAACCCTATAAGTGAGCCACCAATGATCTTAGCCCACATGGATATCAGATGACTGCAGTTCCACTAATATTATAATTGGGTAAAAGACTTCAAGCAAAAACTGTATACCGCTCAGCTCTTCCCATCCACAAAGTAAGAAAGATTGTAAAAACCCTTAGGTTTGGAAGGAGTTTTGTTTGTCAGCAATAAATGCTTAGAGAAATAGAATATCTGGGAATAATCCAAAAGTGGAATGACACTATACTAGTAAGTTCACTGTTATGAAAAGTCATTGGAAGAGGGCAGGGTTGGTGATGTGAAGATCATGAACACAAAAAAGTAGTTAATGCCAGAATGGGATAGAGCATGTTGCCTTCTTAGTGGACTAAAAACATAAATCTGAATTCATTTAAAGTCAGTTTAGGAAAAGGGAGGGATATTTTAAATATTTCTACTGATAACAAACTGTCTGAAACTTAAAGACTAACAATGTGAAGGATGTGACTGAAAAGTAAAATATTTTCCAAATAAAATTGGAAGATATCTAATTCTCATTGCCTTCTCCTATAGAGTGGACTTTGGAACCCCAGCTGTAAGTCTGTATTGTGCTCCTAAATGCTGCATCAGGACGAAAACTACACAGACACTTCGGGAATAATTTTAATAATAGTCAGTTTCCCAGGGATACAGGCAAATAGCAAGACAAAAATGTCAGTTCTTCCACCTTCTGAATAAATCGAACCCTGTATCAGAAACTCAAGCTGTGACCCTTCACTTTCATACTTAGTATTCTTTCAAACAATAATTATTCTGAAATTGGATTTGGATGACAATTGCTTCTGAATCAAAACATACACAAAAAGAATACTGCCCGGATTATTCTTGCCCTATTTTCTGTCACAATACGCCAATTCTGCAGTGATGTCTGCCTTCAAAGTATATTTTAAGGGGTGCAGGTGCTGGCTTGTAAGACACATATAATACAGGTCAGTAGTGTCCACTCTAATTCAGCAGCTCCTGTCTTCCACTGTTTGTGTCAATCCCCTTTACATGTTCCTCATTAAATATAAGGGCATAAAATTCTATCAAAATAATACTAATATTGTAAATTGGCATTTTGCCTCTGTGTTCCTCTTTCCCTTTGATAACCATGTTTAATATCTCAAAGGCACATTTCACTCACCAAAAGGAAAAGCAGAAAAAGAAAAGACTCAAGGTAAGATATTCTAGCCACCAAGACAAGACACAAGTGCAAATATGTATGGCTTGAATGTTCCTAATCAGGTTGAAATTTAACAGTCATTTAACGACATGAAGAGGCAGGACTTTTACGAGGTAATGGGGTCTGCCTTCATGAATGGATATTGCTGCTCTTATTACAAAAGTGATTTAGTTATCATGGGAGCAGGTTTTTGACTAAACAGGAGTTTGGCTTGACTCCCCCCTTGTGTGTGCTCTCTTTCCTTCCCACTGTGCTACGACATCAAGCAGAGACCCTGGTCAAATACTGCTGCCATACTCTTGAACTTTCCAGATGTTATGAACCATGAACCAAACAAACTTCTGTATAAATAACTCAGTCTGGTTAACTAAGGCAAGGCATGACAGTCCCTTAGCACACATGTTCCGGTCTCTCTCCTACCTCTGTCTTAGACATCACAGGCAAGAATGGCTCCTTCATCTGAGTCTCGACACGGCCTCAGCACTCAGCACAAGCTCTGCCAATCTACCATCCTGTTAGCCTTGCATTTGGCAGCAGGAAATGGTCTAGATTTACTTTTTTTTATTGCCTTTCTAGACCTGATGAGCAGAAATAAAGACAATCATCCAGGTGGCACTGTCCTGTGAGACCAGGTTCTTTAAAAAGTATCTTCTGCTCCCAACAGAAACTAATATTCCCTTTGAAATTACAAATACAGCATCATATATTGTGTGACCTGGTACATAATGGTAGCTGAAATTAAAATTTTGCTTACAACAAAGATCAGAAAGGTCATGGCTCTTATAATTTTCTTCACTTAAAGAAAAACAGACTGCTGAAGAATTTATTTCTCCTTTGAAAGTAGTAATAAATGCTCTTTAGATGTGTCCTATTAATTAACAATTCACCAGCTGAAGCTTTCTTAATAATAACAGTCTGGGGTCATATCTCAAGCCAAGTTCAGCCCAGTTAGAGGATTTCTCTTATCTGGATAAGTACATGACCTCAGTTGAGTAATCAGGAATCATCAAAGCAGATCCAGGCAAATAAATCAGTACAGGACAAACATAGTAAATTCTCTTGTCAGTTTTTTTTTCATTTTCAAGACACTTGATTAGTCATTGTGAAGCATACAAGATGTAAAATGAGCCCACAATATAGCTCAGCAGGTAAAGGCATTTGATGGCAAAACTTATGACCTCAGTTTGATCCTGAGGATTCACATGATGGAAGTAGACTCATAGAAGTCGTCCTCTGACCTCTACATGCATTTTAAAGTACCAATGCACATATGTAAGTATACACACACACACACACACACACACACACACAGAGAGAGAGACAGAGAGATTAAATCAAAATAAATAAATATAATTTTAATGAAGTGGGCCTACAGAAGTATATAATAAATGGAAGGGAATATTCTTTGAAAAGTTATCTAAGGCAGCAGGTTGATAAACAAATAAGTTATACAAGCTAGAAAATCCACTAATTTTTCTTAAAGGAACATATTTTCCCTTTCCCCAAATCTTAGGATAAGCCAAGCATGATGAGAAGATCCTTGGTTCTGTGACCCATAGTAGTTGATTCATTTTCATCGACCTGTCCTTGATCAGTTGTGAGCAGCTGGCAAGAATGAGACCACAGAACACTCCCAAGTGCTGCTCCTCATCTGTGGTTCTAAGAGCCACCTCACACAGCTATGGTAAAAACGCAAGACCCTTTAGGAAAAGGGATTTCCCTAGAACAGGCTCTCAGAAACTGCTAAATTTATGCCCACCAAGGTATACAATTAAAATAGAGAAATCAGAGAAGACAATCTCATAATTGTGACTCCTTTGGAGACTCCCCAGACAATGGAAGACCCCTCCCAACACAGTTTTATAATTTTTCCTGCAGTAGTCAATTCAGTAAGAATTAATATAAACTACAGTTGTCAGGATCTGAGAATTACAGTATGTATTTGTACTCTAGTGCGAGATAGAAACACAGCACTTTAATTGAACCTTCACTGCTTGGCAGATGTCAAAACCTGTGAGGCTGGAAGAAGTAACCTGTGGAGAGAATCACAGGGTGAGCTGCAGAAAGCCAGTGTAGGCAACCTCTGGGCAGGCAGTTCACTAACACAAAGTTCCCATCACAAATCCATTGTTTCAGGGGAGTTAGATTGTACATCATCCCTTGCCATTTGCCACTTGGAGTATAAGGCTTTAAAAGCTTTATCAGGAAGAAAGGACTTAGATAGCTAGCAAGATTGTCTCTACACAAATCAGGTCTTGGAACTGAAGTGATCTCTTTTCATTTTTATAAAAATATGAAAAATGTTTTTTTCTCACACACACACAAACACATTTATGAGAATAGGCAGAGTCAAGGAGAAGCCATGTAGCAGAGAAGACAGATGCACTGGAACCTTGCCAGTAAACTACAAGCCTCGTGGTAAAATATAAAAGAATGGAAATGGATTAATTTAAGATGAAAGAGTTAGCTAGAAATATGCTTAAGCTATTGGCCAAACAGTATTGCAAGTAATATAGTTTCTGTGTGATTAGTTCAGGTCTGGGCAGCCAGGAACGAAAAAGCAGCCTCCTACACACACATATACACACACACACAAACACGCAGAAAAGGCAAGGACCACAACTTCATTTCATTTTGTAATGAATCAATATCTTCAGTTTGGATCTTGTTTCATTTCCTCCATAAAAATCCTACTTGGAGGGTTACAGTAGGCATTCTTTATAGTTGCCTATAGTAGTTTATAGTTCTTCCTGTAGGATTGAGACCTAGTTAATGCTTTCTCCTGCCCACTTTGGCATGTCACTGTTGTTGCCCTTGTTCAGCCAATGTCTAGGCAGTCATGTAGTTTAGACTTTATGGGTGTCGCTACTGACATTCCTAGGAGGCACGGATTCACAGCAAACTCCCTGGTCCTCTGGCTCTTACAATCTTTCTGCTCCCTATTCCACGGTATTCCCTGAGCCAAAGTTCTATTACAAATGTACTCATTGGATCTGGGCTGTGCAACTCTGCATTTGATTGGCTGTGGTTTTCTATAGCAGTCCTCACGTGTTGCAAGGAGAGATTTCCTTGATGAAGGGTGAGGACTATACTTACCTGTGGGCACAAGGACAAATGCTTGGGATACAGCTAGGGGTTGTGCTGGTTTAGTAAAGTGGTAGTTGTAGGTTCTCTTTGAGATCCATGGCTTCACCAGCCCTGAATAGCTGGCTAGGTTTCTAGCACCAGGCATGATTTCCCTCTTGTTGAGTGGATCTTAAATCCATCTAGAGAGCTGGGCTACTGCCAGAATGCATGCCATTCCTGCACTCTTACGGTTATTGTGTCATGTATTGTCATGTATTGGACACTGTATTGCCCAATAATTGTGTTTTTATTAATCTCTTTATTGCCAGTTTATCTTATTTTAAAAAACTTAGAGGCTGGAGCAATAGCTCAGTGGCTAAGAGCACTTTTGTTCTCATAGAGGACCTGGTCAGTTCCCAGCACTCACACGGTGACTCACAGCCAACAGTAGTTATAGATCCAGAGAATCTTACACCTGTGCACATTGGGCATGTACACATACATACATTCAGACAAAACACTCACTCATATAAAATAAGTAAATCTTTCTTAAAAGATTGAAAAATACAGGCTTCTGGCTTATAATGAAGTATCAAGGGGCCATTACAGATTATGAAAATACCTCGCTGTGGTATTTTAGGTGTGTAGAGGCATAGTTGTGCATGTGTGGGTGTCAGGGGCATATTAAAGTCTCAGGAAATCAATTTACTATTGTTGTTCCCTAGTTCATGGGTTTGCCCAGATGTGGAATAATTTTATAGCATCACTCAAAATAAGTGAAATACCTGAAAATCTTCTCCACAACACCTTCCATCTACCCTTCTCCCAACCACTGATCATTTCACCACTACCATGGCTTTACATTTTTCAGAATGTCATAGCTACACTCATATCGAATGTTGTCTTTTCAGATTCAATTCTTTAAATATTCCTTGAACTTTCTCCATGGATCATAATGTCTTCGTAGATCATTTCTTTTTAGCATTAAATAATAGCTTATTGTCTGAATGTATCCATTTATTTGTGCATTTATCTACTGAAAATAACATTTATTCTTATTCAGTTTTTGAAATTATGGATAAAGCTATTCTCTTATATATAGGTTAAAAAGAAGAACAGGTCTCAAGTGTGTTGAGTCATTGAGAAAGACAACTCATGCCACTCAAGATAAAAGGAGAACAAACTGATAAAAGATATTGGGTAAGTGGAGGAAGAAATGTAGGCACTTTTAGATGATTTAGATGGATTTTATGAGCAAGCTCATTTAATTATTTCAAAAACTCAAAAGTACACACGACCTTGCACCCCCCCCACCCCGCGCAAGTTTGCCCTTTCCTCTGTGTAACCTTAGAACACCAGGACCCTCTCTTCCTGTGCTGAGATCAGAGGTCCAGACTGGTAAGGTTGTGCATGCCTGGCGGGAAGTGCATCTAGTGAGCCTGCTGCAGTGGGCCTCTTTGTTCCACATAACCTTGCACCACCCCCGCCCCCCACAAGTTTGCCCTTTCCTCTGTGGGACCTTAGAACACCAGGACTCTCTCTTCCTGTACTGTGACCAGAGGTCCAGACGAATCAGAGGTCCAGACTGGACTTCCTCTTCCTGCACTGAGATCAGCGATCCAGAAGTGTGAGTGTGTGCAAGACTTCCTGGGAGGTCCCCACCTGCTGAGACTCCCCTGACTGCAATTAAAGGAAGAGATGGGCAGGGGACAATCCAAGTATTCCTCCAAAAACCTGAAAAGCATCATGATAACAACAGAAACCAGCAAGTATGCAACAGGAAAACCTGAACAACCTAACCCAGAAGAAGTAGAAGAAATCGACTTTAAACGTAACATTATGAAAGCAATAGAGACATTTAAAGAAGAGGTGAAAAACTCTTTTGAAGAAAGGGATGAGAAAACTAACAAAAAGTTAGAAGAAATGAATAAACTCCTGAAAGATACCCTAGAAAACCAATATAAAGCAATCAAAGAGGTAATGGAAACAGTTCAAGACTTAAAAACTGAAATGGAGGCAATGAAGAAAACACAAACTGAGGGAAGGCTGGAGATGGAAAATCTGGGTAAATAAGCAGGAAATGCAGAGACAAGTATAACCAACAGAATACAAGAGATAGAAGAAAGAATCTCAGACGCTGAAGATACTATAGAGAAAATAAACTCATTAATCAAAAAAAAAACCCAACAAATCCAACAAATTCTTAACACAAAACACCCAGGAAATCTGGGACACCATAAAAAGGTCAAACCTAAGAATAATAGGGGTAGAAGAGGGAGAAGAAGCACAGCTCAAAGGCCCAGAAAATATATTCAACAAAATTATAGAAGAAAACTTTCCCAACCTAAAGAAGGATATGCCTATGAAGGTTCAAAAGCATACAGAACACCAAATAGACTGGATCAAAAAAAGACATCCCCTCGCCATATAATAATCAAAACACAAAACATACAAAATAAAGAAAGAATACTAAGAGCTGCAAAGGAAAAAGGCCAAGTAACATATAAAGGTAAACCTATCAGAATTACACCTGACTTCTCTATGGAAACCATGAAAGCCAGAAGGTCTTGGATAGATGTGCTGCAGACACTAAGAGACCATGGATGCAAGCCCAGACTACTGTACCCAGCAAGGCTTTCATTCACCATCGATGAAGAAAACAAGATATTTCAGGATAAAAACAAATTTAAGCAATACATAGCCACAAACCCAGCCTTACAGAAAGTACTAGAAGGAAAATCACAACTAAAGGAAACAAACAACACCCATAATAACACAGACATCTAACAGCCCTCCACTGGCACAACTCAAAGAAGGGAAACACACAAACTATACAACCCTAAAAAAATAACCGCAGTGAATAACCTCTGGTCATTAATATCACTTAATATCAATGGACTCAATTCACCTATAAAAAGGCACAGGTTAAGAGAATGGATATGAAAACAGGATCCAACATTCTGTTGTTTACAAGAAACACACCTCAACCACAAAGACAGACATTATCTCAGAGTAAAGGGTTGGGAAAAGTTTTTTCAATCAAATGGCCCTAAGAAACAAGCAGGTGTGGTTAGACTAATATCAAACAAAATCGACTTCAAACTAAAATCAATCAGAAGAGATAGAGATGGACATTTTATACTCTTAAACGGAATAATCCATCAGGATGAGGTCTCAATCCTGAATATATATGCCCCTAATATAAAAGCATCCACATATGTAAAGGAAACATTACTAGAACTCAAAGCACACATCAAACCCCACACACTAATAGTAGGAGATTTCAACACTCCTCTCTCACCAATGGACAGGTCAACCAGACAGAAACTTAACAGAGAAATAAGAGAACTAACGGATGTAATAAATCAAATGGACTTAATAGACATCTCTAGAACATTCCACCCAAACAGGAAAGAATATACCTTCTTCTCAGCATCTCATGGAACCTTCTCGAAAATTGATCACATACTCGGTAACAAAGCAAACATCCATGGATACAAAGAAACTGGAGTAACCACCTGTGTCTTATCAGATCATCATGGAGTAAATTTAGAATTTAACAACAATTCCACCCCCAGAAAGCCTACAAACTCATGGAAACTGAACAGTCAACTACTGAACCACTCCTGGGTCAAGGAAGAAATAAAGAAAGAAATTAAAGTCTTCCTTGAATTCAATGAAAATAAAGACACAACATACCCCAATCTATGGGACACTATGAAAGCAGTGCTAAGAGGAAAGTTCATAGCATTTAGTGCCCACATAAAGAAAACGGAGAAAGCACACATTAGAGACTTAACGGCACACCTAAAAGCTCTAGAAAAAAAAGAAGCAGACTCACCCAGGAGAAGTAGAAGACTGGAAATAATCAAACTGAGGGCTGAAATCAACAAAATAAAGACACAGAAAATAATCCAAAGAATCAATGAAACAAAGAACTGGTTCCTTGAGAAAATCAACAAGATCAACAAACCCTTATCCAAACTAATCAAAAGGCAGAGAGAGATCACTCATATTAACAAGATCAGGAATGAAAAGGGGGACATAACAACAGACATTGAGGAAATTCAGAGAATCATTAGGTCTTACTACAAAAGCCTGTATGCCACAAAATTGGAAAATTTAAAAGAAATGGACAGTTTTTGAGATAAATACTATATACCAAAATTAAATCAAGACCAGGTGAACAATTTAAACAGACCTATAAGTCACGAGGAAATAGAATCTGTCA
>PVIU01023556.1:0-27238 GCA_004026605.1 Ondatra zibethicus
AGATATTATAGAATAAACAGGAATATAGACAAGAGACCTAATGATTGTGATATATTGTATCCAATGGATGCAAATGAGAGAGATATAAGTCCTTAGTATCAGTAAACTCCCTTCTGATCAAAACTCATTTACCTTTGGAAGGTCTCTTAGCCCTCTTCATGGTACTTGAGGAACCTGTGCTATGGCATGTATCTAGATTTGCTATTAATATTGGTTTCAAGACAACACCAATTTAGGAACCAAACTTCACTGTCAGGTACAATTATCAGGGAAGGTTTACAGAGGACAGTATGTTCCTGCAGAGACTTCCACAGCTTCCTTTAGTCAAGCAAGCTATTTTAAAAACTTAAAGATGTGTAATCAGTTCAGTCCTGTCAGTCTGTGCAGTGTTCTTTCTGCAAAGACATGGAAAATTAATCGCACCAGTGGTAAATATGGCAATGTTACAGAAGTGACTTGCTCAAAGCTGTCATACTTTGTTGATAAATAATAACTGGAAACACAAGAAAATATCTAGCACTTCAATCTACTGTTTATCAATCTTCCATCTGCATTATATGTTTTCTGATGTTTATGTTTTGCTCAAGGTCCAATGGGTGTTCTCTTTCTGTGGTATGTTTTGTCTGTAGCTATGAAGGTAACTGAAACTGTATTATACACGAAGAACACCTCACAGATCACAGACCCAATAATTTGGATTTACGGCTGTTGGATTTGTTGAGCCTGCCTCACATTGTTTCCTTAGCTAGTCTTGAGCTCCTATGTTTAATTTATCTCAGGGCCTCAGCTTCTCCGGAGTATCTAAGACTAAAGATTCACACTGCTATGCCTGACGGAGTTAATTAAGTTTGATACAAAAGGCTGGAAAGTGCATGGTATGACCCTGGAAAGGTTTTATTTATTATGAGAACCCTCTTCCTGACTGCAATGAAATTACTTACTCCTACTTTTCCCTTTAAGTTGTGAGAAAGAGAAAAACTCCTGATATGGGAACAAATACAAAGACTCATAGCCAGGTATTAAAGAGAGAGAGGGAGAGAGAGAGAGAGAGAGAGAGATACCTTGGAAAACACTATCTCTAAATGAGATGTCTCCATCAAATCTTTTTCCTTCCCCCCAGAGCTCAGAAAATGCTGCAGAAGAGAAGGCGACATGTTAAGAGCTAGAGGGGCTGGAGGACACCAGGAGAACAAAGCCAACTAAGTCAGCAGAGCAAAGCTCATATGAACTCACAGAGACTGAAGCGCAGGCACAGGGCAAACAGCACAACAGGTCCTCTGTTATTATGGCTTTTGATTTAGTATTTCTGTAGGACTCCTGAGTGTGTGAATGAGTTAGTCTCTGATTCTTGTGCTTTTTCTTGGGGCTCTTTTCCTTCTGTTGGTTTGCTTTGTTCAAACTCATTGTGATGACTTTATTTTATCTTGTTGTATCTTATTTTGGTATACTTGGTTGTTATCTGTTAGAATCCTGTTCTTTTCTAATGATAGACAGAAAGGGAGAGGATCCAGAGGAGAGTGAAGGTAGAGTGGAAGTGGGAGAAATGGGGGGGGGGACTGTGATCAGGATACATTGTGTGAGAAAATAATCTATTTTAATTAAAGGGAAGGGGAAAAGGGACCTTTAAAAGGTGAACTCTGGATGAAAGAAACTGTGGGAAGACTTTGAGTTTTATCTCCTGACCCCATGTCCTGTTCTCACCCTTTACTTCCTGTATATGGATGAAATGTGATCACTCTGCTTCCTGACCATCAGCCAGCCTCACATTCCTGCCACCATTTCTTCCCTGCCATGACCAACTGTATCTCTTCTGGAACTGTACGTTAAAATAAACCCCATTGTCCTTTTCTTTTTTTAAAAGCCTTCATATTTAAAAGATATTGGAAAATTCAGAAGAAGCCTGTGTTCTTAAACAATAAAACATGTGGATAACAGAGTCATATGCAAGTTCATCTGATCATCTCTACGTTTTAACTTGCATGCCATCTTCTCTGAACCCTAATATAGTAGTTAAATGCATGAATCAAAGTCTGACATGTGTCAGCTCATGTTCAATTCCTCTGTGGTTTGTGTCCAGAGTGTGTGACGTCTTCAGCAATAGGGTCTTACTGTGAAGTTCTGGAAGGCAGAAAAGAGCTGTAGCAATTGAAAGGCCCCAACTGATTTTTCATAACGAACTAGATGAGTCAGGTAATGGAAGACTACAAAGCATGATAAACAGGTTTAATTGTTGCACTCCAGCAGATTCTTCCTTTCCCCCCACAGGGCAGGAAGGCTACCAATTATCAGAAGCGGTCACAATCTTCTAAGCAGATTATTATCAGAACTGGTCACAGTCCTGGGCAGGAAGGCTAGCAATTATCAGAACCGGTCACAATCTTCTAAGCAGATGATTATCAGAACCGGTCACAGTGAATGATTACCAACCTGCAAACTAAACCACAAGGAAAAAAGCAGGATGCCAGGATGTCATGCGGAATGTTACGTACCTAAATTTTTTGGAAACAGGCTGGACTATGTTAATTTTGTTCTGGGTTGAATATTTAGACCAATCCCAATTGTACCCGTACCCCACATTATAATTTATGTAAAACTTGTGATTTTGTTTATAAAAACTTGCTTGCACGGATACTCGGGGTGCTTAGCTATCCCTAAGCTGGGCACCTGCTTGTGCAATCGTGAATCGTGAATTAAACCTCGTGCTTTTTCATATGACGGCCTGGTTATTGAGTCTGGGGGCTCCTCGGTGACAAGACCACTTTGAGGGTCTTTTAGCAATAGGCTGTGTTTTGTGAGTCTCTTTGACATTCTTAGCTAACAAACAGCTCAAAGGGAGGTTCCTGGTGCTTGTACCAGGGATTTAGGCAGAGGTACTCTCTGTGTAAGGAGCTGAATACTACCTAACCGGGGGGAAATGCAGCAGTGTGCAGCTCAGCTCATTGTCCCATGCTTCCATTTGTCCTTGGTTGACTTGAAACTGTCACCAATGTAACTGCACGACTTATGAGGATCATTAGTTTGTTAATGTGATAAAAACTCCATTTGGCACACAGTATGGGCTTGGTAAATGATACTCACAATTATGACAAATTATAATCTTTAAAATAACATTGCAGACATGCTTATTATCACCTCATTTGGAAGTCATAAACTACAACATGGACGGAAAGCATGAAGCTACATCTCATCCTGCATTGTGTGATTTTGCTGCTGAGACTGAGAAAACCCTCAGCATCAATAACTCTGATTATGGGCTGACTGCGGCTAGGCAGTGCAATGACTGTCAGGAAGGACGAAGCAGCCAGCTCCTCTCAAATGAGGCAGGGGTGAGCCTCCGGGAGACCTAGACATGATTTCTAAAGGTGAGAATGTTCTCAGAGACTTACAAAGGGTTATTATGAAACAAGATACGTTTTATAGACCTGACTTAGCTTTGAACATCAGAATAATGATTAAGAAAACTTTACAGGAAAAATATGATTTATATATTACTGAAAAGTAAAAGTTAATGATTATGACGTAGTTTTAAAATGTTAAATTTCACATTAAAAGAAAAAATAATAGCTAAGGCACAAATTAAAGTTGTGAGGGTTTTCCGTAAAGCAGGGAAGATGTGATCACATCAAGGAGAAGTTCCTGAGGACTTCTGTATGATCCTCCTTTATGTCCCCACCTTGCTGTCCATGAGACATGAGGAAAGGGCTCAGCCTAAGAAAGCATTCTTGTGACGATGGTGTCTGGGAGATATCCTTCTTGATTTAGAGTAACTTGTAAGGAACTGTCCAATTCTATTATGGTTTAAATAATTCTGATGGCCTGTGTATAAATATTGCATGTTTTGTAAAAAAAACAACTATTCCAAGCTGGGTGGTGGTGGTACACGCCTTTAATCCCAGCACTTGGGAGGCAGAGGCAGGCGGATCTCTGTGAGTCAAGGCCAGCCTGGTCTACAAGAGCTAGTTCCATGACAGGCTCCAAAGCTACAGAGAAACCTTGTCTCAAAAAAAAAGAAAGAAAAAATGATAATTATTCAAGATTTTCTTTCATATATTGAATATGGATTTCTTCTTAAAAGGCATAAAAGTAGAAAAGGCCATTTCTGGAAAGAGAAAGAAGAGGCAGAGGAAGAAGAGGATGCGGACCAACAGAAATGCCTGGGGAAACAATTGGTCTGTAGGGGTGAATGTAAACAAAGCACGTTACATAGGCAGGTATATACCATAGTGAAAATATTGCTTTGTACACTAAATATATACACTAAAACAAAGAGTTAAGGGAAGAAAACAAGCTGAAAATGTTATTTTAAACAAAGGTGAAAACACTTAAATCTGTTGAAGAAGCAAAGAGTATTGATTGACACCTGGTGTTCTGTATACTATACTTTCATCTGATTGCCTTAGAGTTTAATTACTCTAAATTTCTCTGAACTCGGTTTTTCATCTCCAAAACAGGCTGCTGATTTTTTACGTTTGTCCTCTTAGAATGATTAAAGGAACAACATCTGTTGCAACCCTTCTGACTGATAGTGTTCTTTCTGCATCTAGTAAGAGCCTTTTCCTCCATGATTTGATCACTAATTTTAGCGTCATAGATGAATAAATCAGCCAGACTGAGTGTGTGTACAGGTCAGAAAAAGGCACTGGACCTCTGTCTCTCAGGGCTTTGTGTGCCAGGAATAGAGAAGCCAAGCCATGCTGACGAGCAGCTGAAACACTGAGCAGGAATGGAGAAGCCATACTGACGAGCAGCTGAAACACTGACCCACCCAGGGCACAGCTCAGGCTTTTAAGCCTCCCCAGAGCTGGAGGTTCAAGATCATGGGCTGGGGTTCACACGTCCTCCTTTGCTGAGAACTACTGGCACTGCCCTTGGGATCAATATATCAATCACTCAAAACACAAGTGGCTCATGGAAGCCAGCATCCTCAAAGTATCAGAAATAATTTCAGTCTTTTTATTTCAGTAAGAACAGAACTGAAACGTGGCCTTAAGATATTGCAGTTCAAACTTTCTGTACATGGATCTTAATTAGAATTCCTTCCCCTCCCACAGACACATTGGCCATTGCACTATGACTGGACACTGTGTATGGGAATAAAACTATCTTCAGAAAGGAAAAACAGGAAATGAATGCCGGCACATGGGGAACATGATCATCAAGGTGACTGCAGTTCACTCCTTGGACACTGACAGCAGGCAATGAAATATACTTCTTAGATTATGTAGACTCTAGAATCACTGCCCCAACCCACATCCTCAGGGACAGATGCTGGAACAAAGACTCATAACAGACTAGTGTTATGAATGGAGAAATCCCTGGCAGATGGAGGTGGATTGGGTAGTAAAATTAAAATAAGAAGCAGAGGTTTGAGGTATCACTGAAGCCTTAAAATCTCCATCAGAGGTTACATGAGCAGGTGACCTCACTCTGGGCCATGCAGCTTCATCTGCGTGTGTGACTGTCACGGAAAGGAACTCTGGGCCATGCAGCTTCATCTGCGTGTGTGACTGTCATGGAAAGGACAACGAGAGATATCGCCCAAATAAGGTGAAGAGGACCAAGTGCTTAGTACATACAGCGAGTTCTGTCAGCTTGAACTTACTCCACTTAAAAGTGAGCTGTTGTCAAGTGAGTCAGCAGTAGGAAGCATAAAAAGTTTATTTTTGTCTAGTTTTCTTCCCTTTACTCCTTAAAAAAGAAATGGTAATTAGTTTTAATAATATGAAAGAGTTAAATTTTCCTAGGAGACTACTCAAAAGATCTGTATGGAGATGTCATCAAAAAGGATGAAGTAATACATCATTTTTAACTTTTAGTACATTTCATACTTTTTCTCAAAGAAACAAAAGAATCTTGCTATTTATCCTTTTTCTGCGACGACCTGAGTACAGGACTGGGGTGCTGACCTGAGCGCACAGATGTGTACAGGACGGGTGTGCCGACCTGAGCGCACAGATGTGTACAGGACGGGTGTGCCGACCTGAGCGCACAGATGTGTACAGGACGGGTGTGCTGACCTGAGCGTACAGATGTGTACAGGACTGGTGTGCTGATATGAGCGCACAGATATGTACAGGACTGGTGTGCTGAAAGCCCTGCCTGCATCTGCTGGTCATGGCTACATCGCTGAGGTTTTGGCTCCTGGAAAATAGTGCAATACACTTTTGATTTACTTTTATCTGGAAAACTATATTCTGAAACCTCAGACACACAAGTGTGAAAAAAAAACCCAACACAGAATGAGTAAGAAAATTTATTTTGCACCCATGTTAAGCAAAAACTTCCATACTCTAAAGTGAATCAGTTATGAAACACATGAAGAAGGATTTTCAATGGGCTTATCAGATGATGGGTATTTTCTATGAAGATATTGATAAAATATTGCTCACAATTATTTGAAATTTTTAATAATTCTATTTATAAAAGCAGCTTACCTTCAATCAGTTAATGACCCCTCACAGAGGAATAACCCTTATTAAAGTACTCTTTGTTAAATAGAGTGGTGCAAAGCTTTTTCTTTGCTGGGACAAGGGGACATGTTACATGGGACAGACTAGCAATGAATAAAGTAAATTAAATCTAATTTACTTTGTCAAATAACAATAACTTCACAAGAGAAAGATAAAAGGGAAAATCTTTAAAAGGGAATGCTTTGAATATGCAAAAGATAAAAGTTATCTTTTATCAATGATGAAGTGATCTTTCCACAAAAATTTCTTCACTTGGAATGGAATTTTTAGTTTTTGTATGCTATTTTACAGAAGCAGAATCAAGGATTCAGAAGTCAATCCGTTTGCAAAGCAGACAATTCTGGGCTTTATAAAATTGTCATGCATTATCTATGACTTGTCCTAATCCATCTTCACAGACTCACCTTATAATTTATAGCTGATAACGCCTTTTATAAAGCATGATAAACACAGAGACTACTTCTGTACTTGTCTGTGTGGATAGTCCCCTGAAACTGAAAGCCATTTTCAGTTTCCTGTTACAGAATCATTTCTCAGAGGAAAGCTTACCAAAAATCTCTGTATACATTGTGTACCTAGAATAAACCATGCTCATTGCCCTTCATCTGCAAGTTATTAGTTTACAGTAAATGATGTGTCAGAAAACTCATGGCTGACAAAATGTCAATAACCTTTAGCTCACTCTCTTTCTGGAAGACAGTCGGTAGATGCTCTTATACACAGAGCCTGTTGTGGCTGCTGAGCCTCTACTTTCAGTTACATAAATGAATCATTTAACCTCCTCACCCTTTAAAGATGGGAATAAATTGTTCCCTGGACTATTTCACCTACTGTTGAAATCTCATCTGTTGGTGAGATAATGTTTGCAAAACAGAGCAAGTGTCTCACTGAAAAGCAGTTTGCTGCATTTTGACTCTAAGGTGAAAATGGAACAGAAACAGAGATGAAGGCAAAAGTCTGTGACTGCACAGAGAAGGGGAATTTAAGCTGAGTCAATAACTCCACAGAGATGGGACATGGACACAGAAATCTATGACTTCACACTGATGGGGATAGTAGCAGAGGTCCATGTCTTCACCAAAATGGTGATGAAGGCAGTTATCTGTGATTTCATAGGGATTGGGGAATGGAAACAGAGATGGAAGCCAATGTCTATGAATTCACAGATATGGGGACTGCATGCTGATGTCTGTGACTTCACTAAGTTGGTGATGAAGGCAGTTATCCGTGATTTCATAGGGATTGGGGAATGGAAACAGAGTTGGAAGCCAATGTCTATGAATTCACAGAGATGGGGACTGCATGCTGATGTCTGTGACTTCACTAAGTTGGTGATAAAGGCAGAATCTGTGATTTCATAGGGATTGGGGAATGGAAACAGAGATGGAAGCCAATGTCTATGAATTCATAGAGATGGGGGACTGCATGCTGATGTCTGTGACTTCACTAAGTTGGTGATGAAGGCAGAATCTGTGATTTCGCAGATGTAGGGATAGAGGCAAATGTCTATGACTTCACAGAGTTAGGGTACGAAGGGACATTTCTTGCCTACAGAAGGGATCCTACTGTTCTGTCATTCCTCAACAGTTGAAGGAAAACAGAAAGAACCTTTTCTCTCTTTTATGTATTTCTGATGATAGCAAATATTTTTCATTGACTTTATAGTTGCAGAGAAATCCAAAGATTACTCCCAACTTTTCCAAGACAAAACAAGTGTAAAAATGCTTGAGTAATTAACTTGTTTGTTTGTTTGTTTTTGTTTTTTCAAGTCAGGGTTTCTCTGTAGCTTTGGGGCCTGTCCTGAAACTCCTACTGTAGACCAGGTTGGCCTTGAACTCATAGAGATTCACCTGCCTCTGCCTCCCAAGAGCTGGGATTAAATGCGTGCAACACCACCACCCAACAACTTTTCTATTTCTAGTGTTGACAAAGGTCAGCAAGATACAAATTCCTGTTCCATTCTAGAGTTTTCTAACAAATCTAATCACTCTACAAAGCCAGCAAGTACTCTGACAGCTCAGTGCATTTTTCTAATGCTTTCCTTTTGCTCAGCATGCCAGCATTGCTTTCCTTTTCTTTTTTCTTTCTTTTTTTTTAAAACTGTGGTTCCTCTCTCTTTCTAACAAAATTTGTGGTCCCATTTCCCTATTTCATCCTCTACACAAAGAGCCCTGTTTTCTGGATCCTGGTGCTTCCTGCAAGCCTTTGTTCTACAACTCCTTCCACAGGCTCTTGCCCAACAAACTGAGCTGTTTATCTTTCCAACATCAAATTTAAGGTCTTTGCCTTGTGCACATCACCTCTGCCAGGGATGCCCTTCCCTTCTCATCCATAGCAGTGGTCAGATGCTCAGGAGCCAGGCTCTGGCACTGTCAAAATTCACCCATCCCTTCTAACCACACGCTTTCGGGCAAAGTTCTCAATTTCTATGTCTCATTACGTTATGTATAAAATAACTATGATGAAAACACCCATATCAAAACCAGCAACCTGATTAAATGAGATAATTTGTACCAGGGAAACTGACACATGCTGTGAAATCAGGGCCTATCCTGTGAGTTCTGGCTTTTGTCTAAGTCTCTGCTCATAAACCTCATTTTCTTTCTTTGAATCTTTCTTCCTGCTCTTTCTACTGAAGGCGGTTTCTAACACCTCATCTTGACCTATTCTTTTTTTCTTACCCACCAAGTGGTGTAACAATCTTTTTGCTTTTTTAAAAAATTTTGCTGTGTTTTTCTTTTTCTTTTCTTTTCTTTTTTGAGAAGGGGTATCTCTATGTAGCCTTGACTGCTCTGGAACTTGCTTTGTAGACCAGGTTTGCCTCACACTCATAGAGACATGCTTGCTCTGCCTCTCTAGTGCTTGGATTAAAGTTGATTAGCACCACCACCTGGTTGGAGTAAACAATTTTAATGTGTTAGCAATGACTAATTTTAACATCTGTTTTGTATACTGGACTATGAACATTAATTGAAAGTACATAAATGGAAATTAGGTATTCTATTTATGTGATACTTCCTGGAAAAATAAGAGATTCTTAGCACACATGGATTAAAACGTGTGGGACAACCATAGTTTCTGTTTATATTATTAAGTTATCCACAGAGATTAAAGAAATGTGTCTCCTCTTTTCTGGTAAGTACAAAATCCCCAAGATTCTGAGAAACAGATGGTTTTATCTCCTTATGTGTTAGAGTTTTACAACTCTTTTCTTTGTGGATATGCAAAACCATAACAGTTTGTTTATCAGAAAGTTCTAAATGATTTCAACATGCACAACGTGGTCAGTCTACAAAGCAGAGTTGTCTTTAATTGTGGTGGCTAAAACATTTGGATTTTAAAGTGGTTCTTACTATACTATCATTACTTAAATACATTGTTCAACAGGAATAAGAATGAGATGCTAGACATTTATTTTGAAATATGTGAATTGGGAAAATGCTTAATTATTCAAAATCAAGGTCTGTCATAATAATTTACATACTAAAATGTCATATTTATAATTATATTTGTAAGGAAAATTATTACAGTCTGACTGAAAAGCTATGAAAGGCATCCATTTTTAATTCTTAGAATTAGTGTTTGCTATAACTGAACCTGAAAGCAACCTTTGTGTTGGGCAAATTATGCACTAAAAGAAATAAGGCAATAGCATCTTAGGTGATAATCTGAATGCTGAGCCAGAATTCTACCTTTGGAAGCATTTGGAAAATATTGAAATTGATTTTTTAATAACTTGACATTTGTCTTTAAAAAGCTAGTTGAAAATAGAGGTAGAGATCAAAAACAAATATTTTTCTCCATAATGGCATTTCCCATACCAATGACATCACACGAATAAAATCTGATGGTAAAGATGCTTCTTATGGATACTTTCTAGATTTATCTCCTCTTCTTGCACTGCTGCCTCTCCTACCTTCTCTCCCTTTCTTCATCCCACACATGAACATATTGATACAGCTTCAGCTTTTCTGAAACAAGAATGAATGGTAGATTTTTTTTTTGCTCTTCTTAGCTGAGTGCATTGTCGCAGCAACAATCCATTAAGTGTCTATTTCATCATATATGATCGGTCAGCTTAACTTGGTGTAAATAATCTCATAGCAAGCTAAATATATATATTTATTTCCCCCCTAGAGTATGTGTCAATCAAAACAGTAAGATGTAGCTTGAAAGGATTAGGAACTTTTAGTCACTAAATGCAGCTTTCAGGAACGTGGCACTACCTTCCTCTTACGTGTTTTACAAGGATAGAGTGTCTTATCGTGCTGGTTTAGCAATTTAAGGTTTCTTCTGTTAGTCACACTTTCTCATCTCAGATCCCCCATACACAAAGGAGTTTAACCACATTTGCACAGCATTTGTTTCTTGTTACATTGCTAACAAATGTCCATGGTATTTTGGTTTAAACCCACTCAATTTATGACCTGGGAGCTTTGACAGTCCCACTAGTCTAAAATCTCCATGTCTTTTTTTTTAATTAATTTTTATTTAGCTCTACATGTTTCTCTGCTTCCTCCCGGCCTCCTCACTTCCCTTCAACCCTCTCCCAAAGTCCCCATGATCCCAATTTATTCAGTAGATATTATCTTTTTCTACTTTTGAGTGAGGTAACCCAGGCCCAGAAAGACAATTATTTCATGTACTCACTCATAAGTGGCTTTTAAACATAAAGCAAAGAAAACCATCCCACAAATTACAATCCCAGAGAACCTAGACAACAATGAGGACCCTAAGAGAGACACATACATAGAACTAATCTACATGGGTAGTAGAAATAAAACCTCCATGTCTTCAGGCACTGTCCATTCCTGCATGCTCTGGAAGATAACTCGCTTCTTTGTATTTCCAAATGGCAAGTGTCTCCAGGTCAGATCCTTGTGTCTCTCAGACAGTCTTATTTGCCCTTCTTCTTCTCTCAGTCAGCCAAGAAAGTCTCTCACTGTTGTGAAGAGCCATGTTTAATTTGAGAACATTACATAAGACAAGACTTGTTTTCAAATTTTTGGTAATCACTCCTTTCATGTCCCTTTACTCATTAAAATACTATATCCATAAGACCAGACATTAGAACACAGGCATTGGTGGGACCCATCAATACACTTGTCTCCCTGACCTTAGGAATTTTTTAATTTGTGTTATTGGTAGTATGGTGACTGGGGTACACACTTAATGTGTAGCACAGTGCCTCAGGAACCTTCCTTTTCTTCTCCTTGACTTTTTCCTCAGTGTGCTTTCTCACATCCCTCCTGTCCTTAACTCATTCATAAGTATCTTTATCCCTTTAAAAAATTCAAAATTATCTTTTTTCACTATAGGCACTTTTATTTTTAAATTGAATTCTGTTTAGAACACATGAATAACATCAGTTTAGTACATAACACATTCAGCTGAAGTTGACTACCTCTATGATTGTTGTCGTAAATCATCAGCCCATTAATGGAAACACCACTGATATATCTCTAATACATAAAGAGTGCATCTAATATTTAACTTAGTATGTTAACTTAACGTAGTCACTGGAGGCAACCTGAGGTAGGCACCAAAAGATATCACACTGAAATAGTCTAACAAAACGATGAAAAAGTAAAGTGACAGTGCCAGAAACTAGATACTAACAACTTTTTCCACATAGATGGAAATATGATATTGCTGATTTTGTTTGAATAAAGACGTTATCATAGAATTTCAGGAGAAAAATGGATTTGATGTTTTCTTAACACAGAACTAAGATAAAAGATTAAATGCAAATATCTGTCACATTTATAGTGACTAATACTTCGCTTTTCAACAAACCAGAAAACAAATACTGTCTGCAGCTTTTCAAGCATGAGATTTGATAATCTCTCCTTAATTTATTTATGTACTGTACTTTCCTTTCCTCATATATTTTTTTTGTCCCTAATGTTTCTCCCTTGACTCATTCCAGGAAGCACTACAGCTGCCTATCACTGATGCAAATTCCCCAGAATAGAACTCTCTTAGCTCAGTGCCTTTGAATGTCATATTTCCCTGCATGTATGATAAGGATGAATTAACTTTCTAAGTGATATTTACTTTTTAGCTTCAATTTAATGGTCAATTATTCCCTTATTTCTTCTTTTAGCATATTTAAGCCTATTCTAAACTTGCAGAGTGCAATGGTCCTGCAGTGTTCTTTCCCTTAGAACTGCTGCTCAGTCAGTGCTTGAAACTAATGCTAAATCCCACTTAATCTTCAACTCCCTGAAAAATACAATTAATAGTCAATATTAAGTTATTCACACTGAACTACATTGTGTTGAGAGTGTTATTCACTCATGATTCAAAGCTGACAAATAATAACCTATGATTTCTACATGCATGATAATATTTTGATGAGAGTCTACTGTTTTTTAATCCTGTGCTGCCTTTACACAAAAATCGTTCTTTGCCCAGTTGAATGGAAAATGTAATTAGTTGAGGATAAGACAGTATTTTTTATTTTAAGGTGTGATTATTTATTTGCTACTCTTTAGCTTTTATTAATTATTTGTGTATTTCATATTATGCATTTCAATCCCACTTTCTATTTTTTTTTTTTGAGACAGGTTTCTCTGTAGCTTTGGAGCCTGTCCTGGAACTAGCTCTTGTAGACCAGGCTGGCCTCGAACTCACAGAGATCTGCCTGTCTCTGCCTCCCGAGTGCTGTGATTAAAAGCGTGCGCCACCCCCCCAGGCTCAATTCCACTTTCTCTCTGTCCCCTCAATCCTCCCTCTGCACTTGCAATCCCCCTCCCAAAACAAAATCAAATTTAAAAGAAAATCCAAAAACTAAACCAGACAGACAAAACAACACACACATATACACAAAGGGGAATTTTGTCATTGAAGCTGAAGTGTGGCCCAGTTTAGTCACAGTATTTTTTCTTTAGGTTATCCATCTTTACTCCCAAGTGTTTATTGCCATGAGTTATTGGTCTGGCTTGGGGCCTCTTGCTTCTGTAACACCACTGGTAATGGGCTCTCCCTGGGGCTCCTCTTGAGTATCCAGTTACTGTCCTGTGTCACGAAGATCCTGCTGTTTCAGATCTGAAAGTTATTTGTTATTCTTAAAGACTTATTTTGGACTGAACTCAGAAGCAGAAGCTCTCAATGAGGACAGCCAATGTCTCTTGGCAATTTGTTCCTGATGCTTTTCTTTGGCTTCCTTTATTCTATTAGGCAAAGTTTAGCATATTCTGAAGTTTCTTCCTTGCTTTTCTTAGAATGTTGTTTCTTCAGAGTATTACATCAGTGTTAGAGTAGCAGGGCATGTGGAGTAACATGATACTGGATCTTCGGTGCTGTGGTCCTGTGTTTCTTATCTTCTTTGTTTAAGGGCTTTCTGACAATGTGTTGGTGTACATCATCTTCTGTAGAGAGATTAAAAAGCTTCCAGATTCTGCTATCTTTTTTAGGTCCCAAGAGATGAGGCACAGTTGTATCTACGAATATCCTTCTCTCCATTTTATAGAATAACCAAGTTGAATACACTGAGATTGGCATCCACAATGCATCTTCAAACAGTTTGCATTCATTCTCTAATTCAATGAGTTTCTGACAGCCAGTGGTGGGAATGGAAACTTTCAGCTTCATCTTGACACAGTCAACCACCTGGGGCACCACAGAAAAGAGGAAGATGGTAGTCTTATATTACTCAGAAAAGTTTTCAATATAGTCAATGCTCAATAAAACACAAAAATGATTAATAAAATCAAGGATTTATATTTCCTATCAAAGTATTCAGTGCTGACTAGTCATACATTCACATCTTACACCATTTTCTGATGAACTGAGTTAGAATAATTGGAGTAAAGATCAAGCTGTGTTCTGAGTATCTATAGCCACTCAGGTTCCTCAAACAAATAATCCCCATTATACAAATTATTCCATTTGTTCTTTCTGAAGATCTGGAAGGCACATGTCCTGGAAGATATTATAACAGTCATATTTTCCTTTGAATGCTGGCTCATCCTTGTTATTCATATGGCTTTCTCCCTAGCTGCACACAAGACACCAAGAGCAAAACACCACAGTTATTCAGTTTAATAACCAGGGGAATCCTTACTACATAGTTGAATTGTCTCAATAACAAATGGGGTTGTTTTTATTGAAAATGTCCATTTTTGCACTACCCATAAAATACCATATAGAGAAACATATTTTAGGCAAACCTGGAGTATGGTGCCCTGTCAAGCATTAAACTAGTTTCTGGCTTCTACTTCCTTGATGCATTACACACGTCCAATGCAATACTTTTGAAGTGTGCAGAATAAGAAATGGAGGCTACAGACAGAAGCCATAAAATGCTTGAGAATCATCTGATGACTTCTTCATTCCTAAAGCACAATGCATTGATCTTCTTATATCGCATTTTTGATCAATAGCAGCACCGTTGCACTCTTTTGTCTATCAAGAGTTTGTGATTATTCCTGTTACTTTTAACAAATCCATAAGTTGTTAACTATCCATGATTTTAACCCCTGAAGCATCCCTCTAGCCTTGAGTGTCTGAACTTAATTTCTAACATACAAAGTATAATAACATGGAGAAAAATAGCTAATTTCTTCATAAGGAATTTATAGTTATTTGGATTCTTTTGATGACAATTTATAAGCCAATAAAAATAAGGAAATTAGTATGATGGTCATTGTGATTAAACATTTAGTACCTACTTGAAAATGGTAATGCACACACATCTTTAATCCCAACACTCAGGAGCCTGAAATCGACTTGTAAATTCAAGACGATCCTAGTCTACCTAATGAACTTAACTTTAGACACACACATATATATATAATATGTATATGTATACATATATATAAATAAAAGCAACTACTGGGATGAATTAAAGTAAAAGTAAAGTTATAGTAAAATAATTATTTAATCAAAATCATAATTTAATAAATATGAAAATTAGACTAAACTTATGCTATAGTACTGATTCATTCAAAGAGCATAATTTAATAGGAATCAAAAGTCATAATGATGTGTAGCTTAGATTGTTACTGTGTAGTTACTATAATCATGCCCTTTCTCCCAGTCTTTGTTGCCTGAAACGTTATGCATGGCAAATACTTACAGATCTGGACACCTAAATATGTAGAGATGAATGAATGTAGCTGGTCTTTTCTTAGTGTTTGTATCAGCTTCCATGAAGCTTATTTGAGGGAATTTGGTCTCAGACCAGCATGATCACGGTTACAGTTTTCTTGCTCTGTAACTTTATCTCATTCAATATCTTCTCCAAGATTTACACAGGGAATTGGAGAGTATCAGAAAACCCATAAATATTAAAGGAAATTCTAGAAATGCCTGAGTCCTCTCTCTCTCTGAAAGCATAAGTTGTGAACAGCTGCTGTCTGAGGAGACAAGTCACATGAAGAAGCCTAGCAGGTGACCTTCCTTGGCCCTCACAGATTCTAGATATGAGCTTTTGGTGATGTAGCTTTCAGAGTTAACCACAGTTCTATAAAAGACTGGCTGCACTGGAATCAAACCAGTTCTTGATTCTATTGCTTTCCCTTTCTTGCTAGAGTGAGTAGAAACAATGGAAAAGTAGGAAAAATATGATCTTGCTTTTTTGTTTCTAGAGAATGCCTTATTAAAAATAAGGGCTAGACAAAATTCCAAAACTCAGCCAGAGAACCTCTAGGACTGACCCACACTTTCAGCTTAGTGACTGAATATAAAATCAAT
The DNA here is from genome assembly GCA_004026605.1 of Ondatra zibethicus. NCBI lineage: Eukaryota > Metazoa > Chordata > Mammalia > Rodentia > Cricetidae > Ondatra > Ondatra zibethicus. The sequence continues at coordinate 16,170 of PVIU01023556.1, forward strand.
ATACAAAACTCATTAGCTCTTCAATATACCAATAGAAAATGTGGCATGAAAGGAACCCATGAAACATTGCCATTCTCAATAATCTTAAGCCAATAAAAACACCAGAACAAGCTTAATGAAGTAAATTAGAGACTTCTACAATGAAAACTTTAATTCTCTGAAGAAGGAAAAGAAGGAAGACTGAAGATGGAAAGAATTCCCCATGCTAATAGATCGATAAAGTTAATACTGTGAAAATGGCTATCCTACCACAAGAAATAGATAGATTCAGTGCAATCTACATTCACAATCCTCAGCAATTAGGGAATGCAAATTTAAAATATTTTGAGATTGTATTTTACCCTCTTCAAAATGACTAAGATTAGGAAAACAAATGATAACAAATAGAGACAAGGATGCAGGGTATTAGTACCTTTATGGACAACTCGTGGGACTCTATAACCTACTTTAGAGACACCTATTTATCTATATTCATTGCTGCTCTATTAACAATACCCAGAAAATAAAAACAGCCTAAACGTCTATCAACATTGAGTAATGTTGTAATAAAAATTGTTGTAATGAATGAGTAATGAGAACATAGTAGATATATGCAATACAATTTTACTTAGCTGTAAGGGAAAATAAAGCAACAAAATTTGCAAGTAAATGGCTGGAACTGGAACTCAGTCACCCCAAGTGAGGTAACAGACTCAGAAGGACAAACACTACATTCTTCTTTCCTCTCATATGTGGATTCTAACTTTGACTTTTAAAATTACGTTTTGCCAAATGCTTTTAAGAGGACTTTGGACTTAGCTAATTTTGATGTTCCCAAATGCAAAATTCAGTATTTAATGAGATACCTAAAATGAGTGTTCACTAATCAAACAATGTGATGGGAAGTATGCTGGCTCCTAGAAAAATCCAATTATGATCAGATTGTTGAACCAAATTTTAGGTGATGCATATGCTAGTTTCTCCCCACTTATAGCTGTGGGTATTGTTCACAGAGAAATGAATGCAAAAGCATAGGGATTTTATAAGTGCTTCTATTTTAATGCTTTCTATAATTGCTCATGCTGGATGGCCTAGAATGGAATGGAGTAAATTCTTTTAGTTTCATGAAGAACAAGGTTTTAATAGTAACAAGGTCTCTTGGCTAAAGAAATTATTTTTTTCTTTTATTTATTTATTTTTTAAAAAAGAAAACAAACTATCTTTCTTCATTATACATACCAATCCAAGTTCCCAATCCCTCCCCTCTTCCCATTCCTCCACACACCCTCCCACCCCATCCCCATTCAATCCTCAGAGAGGATAAGGCACATTGCTTTGAGGAAGGTCTAAGGCCCTCTCTACTATATCTAGGCTGAGCAAGGTATCCATCCAAAGAAAATAGGAGCCCAAAAAGCCAGTATATGCATTAGGAATAAATCCTGGTGCCACTGTCAGTGACCCTCAGTCTGCCCCAGCCATGCAGCTGTCAACCACACACAGAGGGACTAGTTTGGTCTTATGCTTGTTCCTTCTCAGTCTGGCTGGAGTTGGTGAGCTCCTATTAGCTCAGGTAAACTGTTTCAGTGGGTGTAACCATCATGGTCTGGACCTCATTGCTCATATTCTCATTCCTCCCACTCTTCAACTTGACCTTGGGAACTCAGCCCAGTGCTCCATTGAGGGTCTTTGCCTCTGTTTCTATACATTGCTGGATGAAGGTTCTATGGTATATTTAAAATATTCATCAGTCTGGCTACAGGGAAAGTCAAGATTGGGCTCCTCTCCTCTATTGCTTAGGGTCTTAGCTGTGATCATCTTTGTGGATTCCTTTGAATTTCTCTAAAGCCAGATTTCTTGTTAGCCCTGTAATGGCTCCCTCATTCAAGATATCTCTTTCCTTGCTCTCATCTCTGTCCTTCCTCCATTGTGACCATTCCATTCCTTCAAGTTCTCCTCACTCCTTCCCTTCTCCCCTCCTCTTCACCTTCCATCCTCCCTTCTCTCCACGCCCATGCTCCCAATTTTGTCAGGCAATCTTGTCTGTTTCCACTTTCCAGTTGGATCTATATGTTTTTCTTAGGGTTCACCTTATTACTTAGCTTCTCTAAGATAATGAACTATAGGCTCAATATCCTTTGTTTATAGCTAGTATCCACTTATGAGTGAGTACATACTGTATTCATCTTTTTGAGTCTGGCTTACCTCACTCAGGATAATGTTTTCTAATTCCATCCATTTGCATGTAAAATTCAAGATGTCATTGTGTTTTATCACTGAGTAGTATTCTAATGTATAAATATGCTACATTTTTGAAAGATCTGAGGTGATAGAAAAGAACTTGTCTCATAAGTATGAGGTCCAGAGTTCAATCACTCAGAAGCTCCATTTTAAAAAGTCATGCATAGAAGTGGAGACTTTTAATCTTGGCACTGGGTAGACAAAGACAGGCAGACAGATCATAGTGGTTCATGTAGCAGGCCATTCTAGCTTACTCAATGAACTCTCAGCTATCGTGAGAACTTCACTCAAATACTATTTATTTTTACAGTTCCTGGAAGACAGCAGCTAAGGTTGGTCTTCAGCCTGCATTCAAGTATGCATACAGTACACCTACAGACATAGAAACATGGATACATTCCTAAAGTTGATGAGAATTACTGAGTCACTGATTTATACCTGCCTTTAAAGATAAGAATTATTCCATTGTTTATTTCATAGATCTGCAGTTTTTCACTAGTCCAATGTTTGCAGGATGAAATCTGGCATCTCACATTAGCAGGAATATTTGCATCAACATGCTTTCTGTGACATGTGAGAGTCATTTTGTATGCCAAGTTTGTGAATATGTATGTAGTATGTATGTGTACAATTAAACAAAAATGTTGGTGTTTCTGTGAAGGCGTTTTCTAAATGAACTTAACATCTATGTTCAGTTAACTTTATGGAGTAGAAACTAGATTGCCTGAGTGGAGAAATTCCATTATTGGAAGGTCTCGAGGACAGATATGGGATGCTTCAAGGTAGAGTAATTCTACTTGTGTGTTGTAAGGAGGCCACTTGTTGGTCCTTGGCTGCTCAGCCCCAAAATGTCACACAGAAACTATATGATTTAAAACACTTCTTGGCCCATTAGCTCTAGCTTCTTATTGGCTAACTGTTACATATTAATTTAACCCAACTCCATTAATCTGTGTATTGCCATGTGACAGTGGCTTACTGGGTAAAGTTCTGGTGTCTGTCTCTGATGGTACTACGTGTCTTCTCCCTGACTCTGCCTTATTTCTGCCGGCATTCAGTCCCTGCCTATCTATCCTATCAGGTCAAACCAGTTTCTTTATTAACCAATGGTATTCACAGCATACAGAGGAGAATCCCACATCATCTCCCCTTTTATGTTTAAATAAAAAGGAATTTTTTAACTTTAACATACTAAAATTACATAAAACAAAACAGGTATCAAGTAAGAATTACAGTTCCAATATTTATATCTACTTTATCTTTTATCATAACTAAGGAAAACTATAACTATAAATTCTTCAACTCTGTCAAAGGCTCCAGAAGGATATAATAGTACCTAAGTAAACTGGAAGTGCATTGTAAGCAACTTCCAAAACTCTAGAAGTGACAGAGACATCTTGCTACCTGGACAGTCACCCAAAGTTCTTCTGTGTTGCTGGGGCATCCATCTTCACCCTACAGGCCCATAGTATCCAGCAGACTTTTTTCACAAAGCAGGAAATTTCAAAGACAGTTCCACCTATATTGGCAGTTTGTCAGTAACTTTCTTCTTGCAGACTCTTCAGGAAGCAGAAACCCTGAAGGACCGTCTCATCTTTTCTGTAGGTTCTGCATGTCCAGTTCATCAAGCAGGCCAGGCAAGAGCAGTTTCTTGCCCAAATGGCTAACCAACTCCATAAGAAGCATCTTTGGTGCCCATCATCCTCTTGAAGTAGCTTGTGCTGCCAGGAGCAGATGTGTCTCATTGTCATAAAAAGTCTTAAGCTCTTAAAACAGTTTAAATGCCATATTCCTTAGTCTTTGAAAGGTTTGAAGAATGCCTATCCATTTGAAATACATTCTGTACATCTAGAAAACCTAACTAACATGACTACAAGCTTGGCTATTATAGATGACTATCTACTAACCTATATTTATTAATTATACATTACAATTTTTAAATGAGCTGGACAAACACAATATCTTAATCAAGATCAAAAATACATATACAGAGACTGACTAACAATCAGAAAATTTCATTTATACAGATTTTAAGGACATTCTTGATTTATCAGGAGATACAGATCACATCATTTTGTCCAGAGCATACTTTCTAGCATGGCCTGGCCTACAGTTTAATTATAGAAAGAATAGATTTTATTATCAACCCTGTATCCATATCCCCAAAAATTCCACACATCATTTTAGCTTAAGCCAGCATAATATGGCAGCCTGAGATCAGTTTGCAATTTCAAGATGTTTTAGATCATATCTGAGTAAGTCCAGGAGAATCATCAAGCTTTGAGAAGTACATTGCTAACTTTTTATTGTATTTATTGAGCTATACCTATTTTTTCACTCCCCTCCCTTCCTCCTCCTCCACTTCTACCCTCTCATGTGCTTCCACTCTCTCAATTTACTCAGGCGATCTTGTCATTTTCTCATTCCCACGTAGATCCATGTATGTCTCTTTCAGCAACATTTTTGTTGTCTACATTCTTTGGAGTTGTAGACTGTAAGCTGGATTTTCTTTGCTTTATGCTTGAAAGTCACTTATGAATGAGTATATATTATATTTATCTTTCACTCAGTACGGTTTTTTTTTCTAGATGCACCCATTTGCCTGCAATTTTCAAGCTGTCATTGTTTTTTACAGCTGTGTAGGACCCCAGTGTTTTCCATCCCCTGCATTCTACTCTTTGTGCTTGCGTTTGTGGTTCTTGATCTTTACCCACATTTTCTGCTTCCAGAATTCCCTTGTTTATGTTTTCTTTATTGTCTCCATTTCAGGTTTTCAAGTCCTTAATTGTTTATTTTACCTGCTCGATTGCTTTTTCTTGGTATTCTTTAAGGATTGTTTTGAATAACAAATACAACGGTTATTAAGCCTGAGAAAGTTCTCTGGTTTAGTCTAATTTTCAAGTTAAAAAGTTCAAACAACTTTTTGTTCATCTTTTTCTCCACTTCTTTGAAGAAATTTTTCATTTCCTATTTAAGGGCCTCAATCATTTTTCTAAAGTTATTTTTAACGTCTTTCTTCTGCTTCATCTGGGTTGGGGTGTTCAAGTCCTGCTGTTGTAGAAAAACTTGTTTTTCTAGGTGTTATGTTGCTCTTTGTGTGGATGAGTGTGTTCTTACCTTGTTGCCTACCCATGTTTTTCTCCAATTGGTGTAGTTGGGGCTGTGTCTTTGGTGACCATTCATCCAGGTTCCAATGTGTTCAAGGCTCAGATGGTGGCTCCTTGAGGGAGAGATGGGGTGATAGTTTCAGTTGCTTGGTGCTCCTGGAGGTTACTTGGTGCCCCTCTCAGGCCTTGCCTGCTCCTGGAGGTTGCTGAGGCCTTGTCTCATATTATAAGCTTTCAATCGCTAATCATATTGCTTGAAAATTAGACTCAGCCAGAGAACTTTCTCAGGCTTAGTTACCATTGTATTTGTTATTCAATGTTTGTAATATTTTTTATAATCTTATAAGAATCTGTAAAATATATTTTTCTTTCTAAATTAGGTAACATCTCAGCAACCTTATGTAAATAAATCTATTTAGTAATGAAAAATCTTAATACATTATACTTCTTATATTCATCTATATCATTCTTATACCACTGATACATGCTGTTCTCTCATCCTAGTCATTCTAGCTCTTATTGCTGAATTCTTTATAAAGGCTTTTGGTATATGATCCTCTATTTTGTAGATTTTTATAAGAAACTCTAAGCATAATGTAACAAAAGTTTTATGCTGAAATCTGCTGCCAATTTTCTTATCAGGGGATATAGAAACAATTTTTCTCAGAAAAGTCATGAGTGAATCATTATGCTAATAATCCCCAAATAATTTAACTTGCAGAGACTCAGACCAAAATTAAAGGGCATCAGGCCAATGATCATTGCATGTGGCTTATTTCTTCTGGAACTTTTGAAGCAGTTTTTCTGGTTTCATGATTTTCAACATTCCCATAGAAAAATGCCATGGTTACATAGATGTAAACTTGACAGTAAACATTACATTGAAGGTTGCACTAAAAAGACACAAGTCAAAGTCATACCCTATTTCTTGGAACATCCATGTCTCTGGACTTTTAGAAGATAATTAGCAAGTATAGCATTGTATCAGTAGCAAGGATGCAGTCCACTTGCCGGTATCCACTGAGGAGGACCTCCCACTGTCAGAATTGTGAAATTGTCAACTGTCATGGTTTTCTTATTATAGTGGTTAAGAATCCTCTCTCTCTTTATTGGTAATTTAGTTTTACTCATGTGCATTTGTCTACCCATATGGGTGTATGCCATGTGTACACAGATGTCCATGGATGACAGAAGAGCACATTGGATTTCCTGGAATTGATGCTTGAGAGCTGCCTTACATGGATACTAGGTCCTGAACTTATGTCCTCTGAAGGAAATGGGTAGGATTCATTTTTACTGCTGGAGAAGAATGTTAAACATCTCTGTAACTAATAAAAACTCAGAAGCTAGACTCCAAGGTTAGAGCAAGTGTTATACAGTTTGTTCTACAGGAGATCCACATTATAGACTGCAAGTTGTATGAAAGCAGGGCTGAGATTCTCCTTAATGAGAGATGCATATGAATGATGTTGCATATTGCTGAAAATGTCCTATGGAAAGAGTAAAGAGTGATGATTCAAGTACAGAAAACAACATGTACTTAGTGTTCAAGTGAAGGAATGTGCTGCAAATGGTAGCATTTTATTTTTGCCTTTATTGATGGATAGATAGTAAAGAAATATGATTAGTTCGATGGATAGGGAGCACTTTCAATAGAAAGTGGCAATTTATTTAAGTAGTTCAGAAAAAATAAATAATCCCATTTTGTATACTATCCTTTTGTTTATGCGAATATTCATCAAAGATCAGGCCAAATATCATTTCTTGTCTGTTCCCACAGCATTCAGCATCAAGCTCCTGAGTTGACAGCAATGTTTATAGCCTGCTTACTTTTGTATTTACAACTCTTGGTTTCACTTAGAATATAGCCAGAACATTTCTGTACTAAATTGTGGGTTTTCTGTATAAAGATAATGAAATGACAAAATTGCCATTTTATTTTATGCTTTTCCTATTATTTTTTGTTTTTCTGTTACTATATAACTACTTTTGTGTACTTGAGTGGGATCAGAATTTTGATAATATGTGGCACGTGCAAGAATATATCCATGAATTAAATGACAGTAAGCAATATAATCAATTGCTCCATATCAAACTTAAAGCAACTCTTTCTAGTCTTACATATCCAAGTTAATCTATGCTCTATGCTCTGGCACTCTATGGCACTGTTTTATGGACAAGGCTTTGAGTAGTTCTTTATTTCCTGCATTGTTTGCAGAATTATCAGGATCAAAGTAGTGAAGGTCTGCATTCTATCAAAATGTATCCTGAAAGAAACACATTTCCTCAGCTCTCAAACCATGACAGCTCTTCACTGTGAGAAAATTTAGGACAAAGACAGCAGTGATAAATCCTAGCCCCCTTCACTACTTAGTACTAAACCTGTGCTCTTCAGATTTGACAAAAACTGGTGCTCCTTTGCTGGCAAAGAGTCCCTTCTGAGAGAAAGAGAGAGACAGAGAGAGAGACAGAGAGACAGAGAGAGAGACAGAGAGACAGAGACAGACAGAGGGAGAGAGATGGAGAGACAGAGAGAGAAAAATTTCTTATTCAGGACTTGCCTCTTGTACTTTTTGGCCTATAACAATACAAAATTATGACAAGAAAAATAAGTCATGAGCTAATAACAAGTTGCAAGTTCTTTTTCCTTTTCCATTAGTAGTATTATTTTCAGAGAGCAGCACAAAATTATTTGAGTTCTAAAGGAATAATCACCCAATGAAGATGAAATGACTGAGCCATCATGAAAAGTCAGTATAAAATGCTATGCATGTAACTAAACTGAAAACCATTCTTCTGTATGAAGATTCTGACATTCAATGGGGCAAGAATTGCAGACTGGAATGTTTTAGTTCATTTCTAGCTCTAAGTTCTCTTTTTCATGTAAGAAGGATACACTCTTGTGGTCTGAGTGTGAAATCCCCCTACAGCCTGGGTGTTTGAACACTTAATCCCCAGCTAGTGGTGATGTCTGGGAGGTGGAGCTTTGATGAAGCATGTCACTAGGTTGTGCTTTGCAGTTTTACAGCCTGTTCCATTCCTGTTCTTTCTGGCTTCTTCATGTACATAAAGGTGATCAGTGTGTTTTCTGATTTCTAGGTATTTTCAGGGCTCTAGCTGCTAGGCCACTTGACCACGCAGGGCCCATATCTATTGAAAGTGTAAAACAGAATAGACTGTTTCTCCCCTAAGCTGCTTTTTTTCATGGTATTTTATCATAAGAAGCATAACAGTAACTAATATAGGCACTAAACCCTAAGACAGCTGCCTCAGTGTGTGAGGGGTTAATCAATGTTTCAGGCCATTCTTATACAGTTTGTATCAAACATTGTGTCATGGTCTGACACTAAATAATAGAGACATATTGTGAACTGCTTCAGATGTTGTAGCTATTAGATAGATTTTTAAAATAAATATGGTTATTTGTTTTTTAAGCATCAAGTTAAAATGTGTTTTTCTTAAAAAGAAGAATGAGTTTTGGGAGGGGTAGAAAATTATTTGAGGCCAGAGGATTTTGAAAATGAAGGAATATGATTTAAGAGATAGAAACCAATGCAATCTGCAATACTAAAGCAGTACAGAAACGGGAATAATGTTAATAAATCATTTTCTCCCCAAGTTTCTTGTCAGTATTTTATCACAGAAAACAAGCTATGTGTCAAATTGACAGAATCTCTTTTGTTGGCTTGATTTAATGTAATATATACCTCCTGACTTAGTATATGAAAATACATGAGCTCATGGAAGAGGCCTTACTATATGCTTAAGTATTTATATTCACTTTATGTGAATTGTGTGTGGTGTCAGGTTTACTTTAACCCAGCAGTTATGGCAATAGCATTTCAAGTTTACTGAGCAACTAGTCAAGCTGTGACTTGTAGTAATTTATCTCACACATCTGGCTTTGCATAGCTTATTTGATGAGAATTCCCTTAGTGCGTTCTAGGCAGAAACTGAATAAAAAACTAAACAGAGTAAGTTCCAGAGTCAGTGTATTCTTTCTCAAGGTGTTGAGATTATCTTTCATGATATATATGTGAATGCAGACATTTGTGAAAAGGAGGGCAGGTGTAGACACCTAAGTACAATCTGTATATACAATATAAAATCAAAATGAGAATTGCCAATCGAAGTGTGAGTGTAAATCGAAGTCACAAATTGTTGAGATACCAACTTCGTATACAGCCTGACATTGACTTAAAAATAGAAACCATATAAAACTGTTCTTATCAATTTCCAGATTTACAAAGATTCTTTCCTCAAAACCCTTGATTTGGTTAGTTCTTGTTTTAAAAGGGTATATAATTATGTGTACTTCTCTATGTTTTTATGTGCATCTGACTGTAGTTGTTCATTGTGGTCAAAGGAAAACTTCAGATCCTACAAAGCTGGTGTTACAGGCTTTCGAGAGTTACTTGACATAGGTTCTGGGAACTGAACTCAGGTTATCTGCAAGATCAGCAAGCATTTCCTTACTGAGCCATCTCTACAGCCCTCAGATTTGATGGGTTCTTAGAAAAAAGTTCTCATCTGTTTTCCATTTCAAATTGCTAAACTGGACATTATCTTTTCTCTCTCTTTGAATACAATTTTCATTTGCTTAAAATGTGGCAAAGACACATCATTAGCTTGGAGAACTTATAAACAATCTATGCAACAGTCAATAACTGAGGACTGAATTAGCTGTCCTTAATTCCAAGATACCATAGACTTCTAGAGAGAGAGTTTATACCTGTGATCCTGAAATTTAACTTATTTCCATTTTTTGCCTTTTGTCTCTCTTACAACTCAACATTTAACAATTTCTTATATAAAATGTGCTAACGAGTATTCTATCTTGTCCCTAGGTTATTAGATACACCTATTCTGTTTTCATTCATAAACTCCATATTCAGAAGGAAGCTTTGAAACATGTAGAGCTAGCATGGGGTTGACATCAGAAAATAGGCTGTCCGGAGATGGGCAGGAACTCATAGTTACTTTGGGGTGGTGGTTATGGCATATAAATTATTGACTGGTTTATATGGGTTTAGTTTTATGCACAAATCAAGACTTAACTAATCAAACACTCAAGTTTTAACAATTTTGGGCTGGAGAGATGGCTCAGCATTCAAGAATACATGCTGACTTTCTGAAGGATCAGAGTTGGTGTCCAACACCCATGTCAGGAATCACATAACAACCTGTAACTACATCTCTAGGGAATACAGCTCTTTTGAGCACAGATACAGCTATCTATAGATATACACATATACACATACTCCTAGATACATAGATACATACAAACATACACAAATACATGCATGCATATATATACTTGCACAGAATCACAGAAACCTGAACTCTCTCTCTCTCTCTCTCTCTCTCTCTCTCTCTCTCTCTCTCTCTCTCTCACACACACACACACACACACACACACTGCACTTACTGGGAGATCAGTTCAATATGTAATGTGTCAGTATCAAATAATCTAGCCAAGAAACTCTTCGAGGATCTTACGTTCAGACCAGCTACCTACAGCTGCCCAGCACTAACGCAGAACACGATAGTCCCCAGGCTTTGCAAGTGCTGTAGCCCAAGCAGCTTCCAACACGCTCAAGCATAAGGTCTAGATTCTTGGGCCCCTCAACACTTCTACAATCTGCTCAAATTGTACTCAATAGTATTCTTAAGAGGTACTGAGGAATATTTAATGTATTATTTTACTTTTTAAAATAATTCTTTGTGTTTTTAAAATCTTTCATT
>PVIU01023557.1:0-27179 GCA_004026605.1 Ondatra zibethicus
GGATCAGTGAAGATCTTCTCCCATTCAGTAGGTTGCCTTTTTGTCTTAATGACTGTGTCTTTTGCTTTACAGAAGCTTCTCAGTTTCAGGAGGTCCCATTTATTCATTGTTGCTCTTATTGTCTGTGCCCTTGGGGTTTTACATAAGAACTGGTCACCAGTGCCCACGTGCTGCAGGCTACTTCCCACTTTTTCTTCTAACCATCAAAACAATGAATTTATTCCCCAGAATATTCCACAGATGATCAGATAGTTTTGTTTATGGTCATGGCTCATAAGCCTCAGATCAGTCTTGCGGTGTCTGGGGTTTGATATGATTCACAGGTTCTACAAGTTGTCCTTTCTTTTTCATACTCACATTACACTTGGCGATCATACATGTTTATCTTCCAACTTTTCACTGAATAAGTCTTGCCCTTCCTTTGTCTTGAGGGCACCTGCTCTTTACTGAAGAACCTTGCACATTCATGAACATTCAATTCTTTCTGAGTTTGTCTCACAGGTAAACCTGTTTATTCATATTTCCACTCAGATATTTATTCATTCATTAAACAATGCCTAGTAAGTGCAGCCAGCAGCCAGGTATTCCCATAAACCTCAAAAAACTTCCTTTAGTTTTATAATGACATGATCAGTAATATAAAAAGCACGTGTGTGTGTGTGTGTGTGTGTGTGTGTGTGAGAGAGAGAGAGAGAGAGAGAGAGAGAGAGAGGAAGGGAGGGAGAGGGGAGCATATTATTTTAGGACTCTACTCATATTGAAATATAAAGGAGGGAGGCAGGGAGGGAGCACTATTTTCAAAGCCACCTTCCCATTTTCCCGATCCCTTTCTCCTTCACAGGGTGGACATCAGTTTTGGACTGTCTGAATTGTAATAACAAAGCTGTGTTTTGATTGGAAGTTGTCAGGAAGCTGAAATGCAGCGGGGTGGAAGAAGAGCTAGCTTTTGCAATTGTGTGTACATATATGTTTCTGCACATATCTTTGCACAGAGTGTTGTCCATACATGGTCACAGAACCAATGTTACTCAAGAGTGCAGCCTGAGCTGTTTCCCTAATAACAGAAGTGCAGAAACTGCCACAGAGACTGTGCCGGATGCTCTGGAGCTGAGAGCCAGCTTTTTTATTAATACTTGATTTCTCTGGCTAAACTAGCACTTCTTAACATGATGCACATCTGAATCTCCAGGGTACTGTAAAAGACCTGTTAATACAAGACACCATAAATAAGCCAGTATCTCTGCATTTGCTGAACTGGGGTTTTTATGGGCTTTTCAGGTGATTCTAATGTTCAGGCAGGCTTGGAAACATAAGCCAGAATTGTGCTAACTAAATGATAATCAGATGAAACAAGTTCTCTTATGTTGTAACTAGAGGGCAGCACTGCCCCAAAATTCAAACTCCTGTCTTGTAGTAGCCTCATTTATTTTTCAGCACCTTAAATATATTTTCCCAAGTTTTATGAAATTTCTGGTTTTGTTCCAGAGTAACATAACCTTTACATGTTATAATTTCATAAATTTTAAATTAACTAAACTTTTTAGTACAGATTCTGGTTATAATACAGAAATTTTAAGCTACCTTTGTATTTTTAAATTTATTTTTTTGGCACAGGCTTTCATGAAACCCAGGCAGGCCACAAACTTGCTATGTAGCTTTTTATACTCCAGCCTCACCTTCCCAAGTCCTAGGCATCACATCTGCCTTAAACGCTGCTATTTTCAGATAGCACTATACGATAGGATACTACAATGAGCAGCTCAAGACTATTATCACTTTGACTCCTTTCAAAATTTGTAAGAAACATTTCCTGATTAGGAAATTGCACATTAATTTTAAAAATGGAGTGTAATATGAGAATGAAAAAAGTAACATAACTTTTTTTTCTGAAAAAAGTAACATAACTACTTTAAATCTAATCTTTTTCAGAAAAACTATAGTCTTTCTCTTATTATTTTAGGATCTTACTCATTTTGAAGTAAAATGAAGTCAAGCCATATAAAAATATCCTGCATTTTCTATATGTGTTAAATATACCAAAATACCAAATAACCCAATTAAAAATGGGGTACAGATCTAAGCAGAGAACTTTTTTATTGATTTTTATTGAGCTCTACATTTTTCTCTGCTCCCCTCCCTGCCTCTCCCCTCCCACTTCAACCCTCCCAACTTTTAATAGCCAGATCTCAGATGGCTGAAAGACACTTAAGGAAATGCTCAACTTCCTTAGCCATCAGAGAAACACAAATCAAAACAACTCTGAGATACCATTTCACATCTGTCAGAATGGCCAAGACCAAAAACATTGATGACAACTTATGCTGGAGAGGATGTGGAATAAGGGGAACACGCCTCCATTGCTGGTGGGAGTACAAACTTGTACAGCAACTTTGGAAATCAGAGTGGCGGTTTCTCAGAAAATTAAGAATCAATCTACTTCAAGACCCAGCAATACCACTTTTGGTTATATACCCAAAGGATGTTCAATCACACCACAAGGACATTTTCTCAACTATGTTTATAGCAGCATTATTCCTAATAGCCCAGAATCTGGAAACAGCCTAGATGCCCCTCAACGGAAGAATGGATGAATAAAATGCAGTACATTTACACAATGGAGTACAACACAGCAGTGAAAAAAAATAGTGACATCTTGAAATTTGCAAGCAAATGGATGGAACTAGAAAAAAGCACACTGAATGGGGCAACCCTGATCCAGAAAGACAACTGGAATATGTACTCACTCATAGGCAGATATTAGACCTAAAGGCAAGGATAACCAGACTACAGTCCACAACCCCAGAGAACCTAGACAAAGAGGACCCTAAGAGAGACATACATGGATCCTCATAGGAAGGAGAAAAAGACAAGATTTCTTGAGTAATTTGGGAGCGTGGGGGCCAGGGGAGAAAAGAAGGGGAGAGTGGAAGAAAGGAGAGTAGGAAAAATGTATAGCTCAATAGAAACAATAAAAATGAAAGCAGCTGTGCTAACTCTTATTAGAAAGGAGATAGGGTTTGAGATGCCATAGTTGGTTTCTAATGAATTTGTGCCAGCAAATGGATCATCCTATTTTCAACCTGAATTGCTGTGAATAGATAATGTTTAACAATATTTTATTAATTTGTTGAGAATTTCATAAAATGCATTTTGATCAAAATAATTGTATGAAAATATGATTTTGAAAGTGGGATGTCTTCTAAAAATTGAAAAAAAAACCCACAACAGAAGTCTAAAAGTCAAGGGTCTTGTTTTGCAATGAGATTGGTGATTTATTTGTCCTAGTAGACTGAATTCTGAGCAAGTCTAGTAGCCTGAAAAAGTAAACCTGGTAGCTGGGTGGGGGGTGGCACTAGCCTTTAATCCCAGCCCTCAGGGAAGGCGGAGGCAGACAGATCTCTGAGTTCAAGGCCAGCCTGGTCCACAGAGTGAGTTCCAGGACAGCCAGGACAGTACAGAGAAACAAGAACCAAAAAAAAAAAGAGTAAAAATTAAGCATGGCTGAATTAAGATAATTCTCTCTTTCATATGCATGTCTTAGTCATTTTTTACGTAGAAGCTATCCTGAAGTGTACATGTGCATTCTATTGGCATTGACATCATCCTGATAAAATGATGCTTCTGTTAAATTTGTCTTCCCTTCATGCAAAAGATGAAATTTAGGGCCCTGTTTCTTCGAGGCAAGTCCTGAGCTACATCTCTTGCTGAACTAAAATTTCAGTTCCAGCCACAGAAAACACTGACATTATAAGTCCAACTCACATATACTGCAATGCTTTACTCAGGGTTACACTAGAAACAAGACATTTTACCCATAGACTAGACAAAGAGGTTATAAACTGCCTGTTAACATCTATTTAGTAGAGAGTTCCATAAAGCTCATGAAAGCAGACAGCAAAGATCAAAACCAGATTCCCCTCTTAGGAAAATCATCTCTTCTCTTGGATAAAATGACTTGGTACTCAATCTCTAGGAGGGAAACACTTCTCATCACTAGAGATGCCAAGTTGTCTGTATCCACATGACACTCACACTTTAGCAAGCTAAAACGGTGTTAACAGCAGGCTCCAGAGACTTCCTCATATGAATCCAAGAAAAATGAGAATTCCAAAGCCACTCTGGAAACACTGTGTCATCCATGTCTCCTGGCCACCTTTCCCATAGTCATGGAAGCTTTTTGGCCATTCCACTTTAATGTGTAAGAGTCAACTGACTCCGCAGTCTCTGACATAGGCCACTAAGTGTAGAACAAAACAATGTCAGCACTGGCCGCCTGGATTCTTGCCATCAGTAGCACGTTTGTTGTTCCTACAAGGACTTTTGGCTGCCTTCGCTCCCAGCCATCTGCTAAAAGGGGTGCTGTGCCTGCTCAGATGGGACGAGTGGCAATGTTTGTCAGAGTCTCTTGCAAATACTTGCGTGTGCTTTGACTATCTCAACTTTGAAATTTTTGGATGTCTTTCCATTGTTTTTGTCTGTTTGGTTTGGTTTTGGTGGTTGTTGTTTTGGGGAATTTGTTTTGTTTCTTTTTTTTTTTTTCAAGAGTCTTGGTTCTCCTGGAACTAGCTCTTATAGACCAGGCTGGCCTTGAACTCACAGAGATCCACCTACCTCTACCTCCCAAGTGCTGAGATTAAAGGTGTGTGCCACCACCACCTGGCTCCATTGTTGTGTTTTGTTTTGTTTTTAAGACATAACTAAAACTTCATTGTTTTTCTCCCCAGAACAGTTTTAGGTTCACAATAAAACTGGGAGGAAAGTAAAGAGGTATCCCATACACCTGCTGCCCCCGTATGTGCCTTCTAAACTTCTGCACAGCTAAGAAATACCAACTTCTGGGTCTAGAAAGATGACTGGTGATATTCCTCAAAGAATAACTTGATGTCCCTGTGGCAGGCAATGATAGTGAATCCAACTTTTTCATGATTGAATGCAGCCTACACATACAGCTACACACATCACAACCTTCTCCTTTCATGGAACCAGCTCTGAGAAGATGGAGACTAGACAGTTGTCACGTTAGCCTCAGGGCCATACGCATCTCACCAATCTGCAGAGATTGCAATATTTGACTTTTGTATCATTGATTACAGCTCCAACTCATGTGATCCCTATCTGTCATTAGCAATTAAAAGTAGCGCTGAGGTTTCCTGCATGATGACTGATTTGCTTATGGGATGCCCAAGAATTAAGAGTCATTTCACGGAAGCTTGAGCCCAACCTCTGTGCCTTGGGTGACAGTTGGAACCTTTTTAAGTCTGTCATTTCCTCTCCAGAGTCTGAACATGCTTCTCTCCAGATTCCTCAGCATCCCAGGGTGGAATCTCAGCTGCTCTCTGGGTCTCTGTCAGGTCTTCTTTCCATTGGAGAGATCATCATGCTTGGCAGCCAACCTGTGTGTCCTGCTGCATCTGACTGAGGACCAGTTCACATTTCACATCTGGATTTGAAAGCAAAACTAATTTAGGAATCAAACCTAACAAAGCCAGCAGTGAGTGAGCTCTCAGCACCAAATCACACAAGAATCTTTCTCTACACAAAGGCCAGATTTCACCATTTCTAAGTCCCTCTTCTCCAAAATTCCAAGCAGAAAAGTAATATTTCTCTTTTTCTTTTTCTTTCTCTCTTTCCCTTCCTACCTCTCTTGTTCTTCTTCTTCTTCTTCTTCTTCTTCTTCTTCTTCTTCTTCTTCTTCTTCTTCTTCTTCTTCCTTCCTTCCTTCCTTCCTTCCTCATTTGTTTTTATTTTTGTTTTGTTGTTTTTGAAACAAGGTGTCTTTATATAGCCCCAGCTGGCCTTGAACCCACAGAGATCTGCATGCCTCTGCTTCCCAGGTGCTGACATTAAAGGTATGTACCATTATGCATTGCTGGAAGTGATTTCTTCACTGAGATTAACACTAAATGAAATATGCAAAATTATATTCTTAAAAAAGAGTAACAAATGTATAATGTATACCATCATTATGTTTCTGATTAAATGAATATTAATAGATTCTTTGTAGAAGATAGAATTTGAAATTTTTTCCAAAGGTCTTCTTACCTGGTCCACATAGGAGTTTCTGCAAAGTTTCTGCAACTGCTGAACTGTTGTGAGTGAAGCAGTTGTCCTGCGCATTAGAATTCTGCAGACAGAGAGGCAGAAGATCTAGAAGATTCATAGCTGAGGAAAGAGACCCAGGACAGATGGAAACAGATGCTATGAACCAGGAGGCAGAAAAATGAGCTCACTGAGCACTTCAGGAAGGTATAGTGGGGTCCTGCATATGACTATGAGGACCACACTGTGAGACCACAGAGTGATGAGGCCAGGATTGGTTCTGTAAGCTACCTGTGGTGTGGCATTCCAGGTTGCTATGAACTGAATGTTTTGTGTTTTTCAAAATTCCAGCATTGAAACCTAATCCCTAATTAGTAGTCTAGTGAGTGGAACTGGGGGAAGGGGGGTATGATGAGGTCACAAGAGTGGAGTCCTAGTGAATTACATTAGTACCTTTTTCAAAGAGATTCCAAAAGAAGTCTCTTTTCCCCTCTATGATGTAATATTTACAAGGTTAAGACAACCATCTATGAACCAGGAGTGATGGCCTGTTTACCAGTCTTGTCAGCTTCATGAACCTTGGAGAGTGGAGCCTAAAGTGAGATGGACTGAAGTCTGATGTAATAGCCAACTTTATTCAGTGCATCAGACAATTTATACCCTGAGGGTTAAGAAGAGTCACCTGATTAAAGTATACAATCACAAGAATGAAGCAAAAACATGTTTATTCATGGACACATATGAACAACAGGAGCTGAAGTAAACTTACTCCAATCCTCTATACCTGGGAGGAACAGGCAAACACATTCCAAAAATAGTTCTGTGTTTTTAAAGAACTTTGGTCACAAGACTCTTGACTCATTTTCTTGGAGTGTTCTCACAAGCACTCAGAATTCTCACAAGACTCCATTCTTACAACTTGTTGCAACACCTCTCAACAGAAAGCAACTTCTCTGGATCTTTGAGGTTAGACTTCTCAGCTTCCAGAACCGATTAACAAATTTTTGCCATATAAAACCATCCTGATTATAGTATTTTATTATAGGATCCTGAAATGTATTAAGACACTGTCCAAGGCTGAAAGAAGTACAATTTGAATTTGTCATAGTAGGACAGCCCCTGAGCAGACTGGAAGCTGATGGCAAGACTGGAATAGTATAACCTACAGCAGGATTTGCTTTTGACCGAGTTCAGTGCAGGGAAGCACCATGCATTTCTTATGCATCTTTACTTTTTACAGTCTGAAGACAGAACCTGGTGTGCACTTAGTGCTCAGAAAACACAACCAAACACAGGGAGAAGTAAGAGAAAGGGGTTTTGTGTGGTGGCTTGAGGAAGAGAATACAAAGATTTGGCCACAGGACTTTAATACATGAATGACAGTTATTACTCCCAAGCCTGTTGCATAGGACAGATGGATTTGCCATAACGTGCATGAACTGCAGGGTCACTTGCCTGCTGGGCCCTAAAGGATCTGATGCTGACCTAATGTACATGTTTTAAATTCGTAAAATTAAAAAGTGAAACAGAGTTTAACAATAATGGTTAAAACTACTGTTTTTTTTTCTACACTTATTTTGCCCTTGGTCACGCTGTCTTAGTTACTTCTCTCATTTCTGTGACATAATATCTAACAGTTATTTGAGCTCAGAGTTTCAGCCCATCAAGGCTAGGAAGGCGGGGCAGCCTGCACAGTGGTAATGTGTGGCAGACATCAGTCACATCTTAGGAAATGGAGAAGCAGAAAACTCAAACCAGAACCATAATGACTATCAGTAGAGAAGGTCTGCCCCTAGCTGTGTCGAAGTCCCTAACATTCCACAGCTTCTACACACAACACCACCAGTGGAAGACCAAATGTTTACACTCATGAGTCTAGGGAACCTTCCATGTTCAAACCATAGCACTAATCTTCATCTTGGGAATTATTAAAATACCTGACTCTTTGGGAATCTCACCATGAGGATGTTTTTATGATTCTGTTTTTGTTATTTGTTTTTAATTGAGCTATACATTTCTCTCCACTCCTCTCTCCCCTTCTACCCTCTCCTGTGACCCCCATGCTTCCAATTTACTCAGGAGATCTCGTCTTTTTCACCTTCCCATGTAGATCCATGTATGTCTCTCTTAGGATGCTCTTTGTTGTCTAGTTTCTCTGGGGTTGTAGCCTGTAGACTGGTTTTTCTTTGCTTTATGTCTAAAAGTCACTTATGAGGGAATATATATTTGTCCTTCTGGGTCTGGGTTACCTCACTCAATATGATGTTTTCTAGATCCATCCATCTGCCTGCAAATTTAAAGATATCATTACTTTTTGCCACTGTGTAGTTAAATGTACCACACTTTTCTTTATCCATTCTTTGCTGGAGAGGCATCTAGATCGTTTCCAGGTTCTAGCTATTACAAATAATGCTGCTATGAACATAGTTGAGCACATGTCCTTGTATTCCACAAATTTGAAAAACTTAAAGGAAATGGACAATTTTCTGGATCAATATCACTTACCAAAAATTAAATCAAAGCCAGATAAACAAATTAAATAGACCTATAACTGCTAAGGAAATAGAAACAGTCATCAAAAGTCTCCCAACCAAATGAAGCCTAGGACCATATAATTTCAGTGCAGAACTCTACAAGATTTTCAAAGAAGAACTAATACCAATACTCCTCAAATTGTACCACACAATAGAAACAGAAGGAACATTGCCAAACTCTTTACAAGGCTACAGTTACCCTGAAACCCAAATCACACAAAGACATTACTAAGAAAGAGAATTACAGACCAATCTCACTCATGAACATTGATGCAAAAATACTCAATAAAATACTGGCAAACTAAGTCCAAGAACACATCAGAAAAATCATTTACCATGTCCAAGTAGGCTTAATCCCAGAGGTGCTGGGATGGTTCAACATATGATTCTTTTTTATTTACTAACTTAGTGGTGTGTGGTTTGAAGTCATGTTTTGGTCTAGTTGATTCACAGGAATATTTCTTCTGTCCACTGTGATGATTCACAAAGGGCTAGAAACATAGGAGAAGTCAAATAAAAGCACTTGTTTTCTGTGATATTAGTATGTGTCCTACAATACTATCCCCAAAGGTATCATGGAACAGATAATATAAATCTTTCCACTTGTGTGTAGTTATAAATCAAAATTTCCATACTTATTGACAGTCAATAGAAAAGGTGTTTTCCTGGGGAATGTGTCCCACAGTGCAGCACAGAGGACAACATGTTCACTGATGTTTCTTTTCAACAAGTATGTAATTACACAGAAGTTATCAAAATATGTATACAAAACATTCACTTTTGCTAGACTATAAATAATCAGTATGATCTTGTGAATCCCTATACTTTGTGCATTCTATCTGTTGTTAATAACAACCAACTCTTTATTAGTTGTATTTGTAACAAAATTGAGTTAATTTTATATTCTGATTATAAGAAATATTTTTAACTGGGCAATTAAACACTTCCATACCTAAATGTGGTGGTGCCACCCTCTAATGCCAGCATGAAGGAAGCTGGGGCAGGAGGTTTCTGAGTTCAGAAATCTAGACAGTCTAAGGTAAAACTCAAAACAAAAAAAGTACATTGCTCAACAACATAATAAAAAGCCAGAACCTGGAAACAACCTGAATGTCCCTCCACCTAAGAGTGCATAAGGAAAGCGAGGTACATTTATACAATGGAGTACTATGCAGCAGAAAAAAATAACATCTTGAATTTTGCAGGCAAATGGATGGAGCTAGAAAACATCATTTTGAGTGAGGCAACCCAGACCCAGAAAGACAATTATCACATGTACTCACTCATAAGTGGTTTTTAAACATAAAGCAAAGAAAACCAGCCCACAAATCACAATCCTAGAGAACCTAGACAACAATGAGGACCCTAAGAGAGACATACATAGATCTAATCTACATGGGTAATAAAAAAAGGACAAGCTCTCCTGAGTAAATTGGGAGCATGGGGACCTTAGGAGAGGATTGAAAGGGAAGCAGAGAAACATGTAGAGCTCAATAAAAATCAATAAAATCTTCAAAAAATGCTATGCTGTTTTTCTCTCATTTTAAATAGAAAATAGTGTTATTTTATACAAAATATTTTGATTTTGTCTCCTAGACCCTTTGTACCTCCCTACTTTTCCAACTTGGTGTCCCATCCCCTTTTCTCTCTCTCTTAATTGAACATAGATTTTTTTCATACAATATATTCTGATCATAGTTTCCCCTCCCTCAACTACTTCTGGACCCTCCCCACCTCCCTACCCACTCAGATCCATACCCTTTCTTTCTCTCTTTCATTAGAAAACAAACAGGCATATAAAGTAAAATAAAACAGAAATGAGCATAGGATAAAGCAAAAAGAGAACAAATGATCCAGAGCAAAAGCCTAAGAAGCATATACAGATGTAGAGACACATTCATTCACACATACAGAAATCTCACAAAACACAAAATATGAAGCCATACATATAAGCAAAAGACCTGTTTGGAAAATAAACAAACAAACAAAAAGCCCTCCAAAACCTTCGAGAAAACTATTGAGTTTGTTTAAGGCTGGCCATCTACTGATGGGCATGTGCCTGCCCTCAAGTGCCCTAAGGTACGGTTTGTATTCCTGGTTAGACTCCATTGGAGAAAATCAGTTTATCCTAAATGAGTGCTTATCAAATAGAGATAACTTCTGGGTTAGGGATGGGAACTTGGGTCCACTTCCCCTTTTGTTTCTGGGACCACATTTGGCTTAGACCTGTGCAGACCACAGTCTTTGAGTTCAAATGTGCATTGGTCCTGTTGTATCTAGAAGACATTATTTCCTTGGTGTCCTTCATCCCCACTGACTCTTACAGGCTCTGCCTTCTCTTCCACAGAGTTCCTTGAGCCCTGAGGTGGGAGATTTGATTGGAACATCACACTTGGGACTGAGTGTTCCATGTTCTCTCATTTTCTACACATTGCCCAATTGTGGGTCTCTATTTGTTCCCATCTTCTCCTAAAGGAAGGAGGCTTCTCTGAGGATCAGTAAGATACTGATCTATAAGGTTAACAGAATGTTGTTACTTATTTTATTTGCTATATTCCTTTAGCAGAACAGTGGTGTTTTATTTTCTACTAGCCTATCTAGTCTCATGTTCTTGGCCACCTAGCAGTATGGGTTCCATCTCATGCATTGGGTTCCATCTCATGCACTGGGCCTTAAATCCTATCAGATAGTGGTTGATTACTGCCATAAGCTTTGTGCCACTATTGCCCCATCATGCCTTGCCAGTCCATCACCATTGTAGATATAAGGCTTTGTAGCTGGGTTTGTGTTTACATTTCTGCTCTGGTAGACTACAGTTTACCATCCAGTACCATGAGCACTAGTCAATAGAGGTGAAGGTTCTAGCTGGGTGTTCATGGAGTTATGTAGGTGCTGTTCAGCAGTGGAGCCTTACCATCAGTTTGTGGAGAACAACCAATAGCCTTGACAGTCAATAGCTTGCTATGATTTTGGTTTTCATGTGGCCCCTTTGACCAACAACTTGATTAGACATAACCCATTCCAAGCACTGGAGATTTCATTTGGTAATGAGAGATGCCAAGTAGTTGAGTCTTTGTGTTCCCATTATTTGGTGAATACAAGAGTTACATTTATTTATTTTAAGAAGCTTCAACTATATTGTTCCCATACAACCACTTCAAAGGCCCTTAGTTTTAGTTCTCCCTTGTCATATGCTTCCCTTATTCCCCCTCCCTCCCCATTTGATCCTCCCATTTCCAGTCCCCACTGGTCCATCCATTGCTATCTATTTTATTTCTCCTTCCTAGTCCCTTAATCTTTAATTAACCTCTGTAGTTATATGGATTATATCCAGTTTATCAAAAGACTTAACAGCTAACATCCACATATAAACAAATGTATACCATATTTATCTTTTTGGGTCTGGGTTGTCTCATTCAGAATGATGTTTTTCTAACTTCCTCCATAAACATTTAAATTTCATGATTTTGTTGTTGCATTTTAAATATATCAATAATTTCCCATTGTGCAAATGTACCACATTTTCCTAATCTATTCATTCATTGATGAACATGTAGGCTGTTTCTGACTATTATGAATAGTGCAGTAATGAGTATTATTGAGCAAGTGTCTATGTAGTCAGCTTTAGAATCCTTGGGGTATATATTTAAAAGTGGTTTAGCTGGATCTTGAGATAGTTCCATTATAAGCTTTCTGAGGACCTGGCACATTGACTTTCACACTGACTTTCACAATGTCTTTCCCTTCCACCAGCATGGATGAGTGGTATCTTTACTCCATATCCTCACCAGCATGAGCTGTCATTATTTTTATTGGTTTGGCCACACTGGCTAGTCTATGATGAAATCTCAAAGGAGTTTATATTTGCACTTCTTTGATGGTTAAGAGTGTTGAACATTTCTTTAAGTGTTTCTCAGCCATTTGTGTTTCGTGTTTTATAAACTCAGTTTAGTTCCCTATGCAATTTTGAATTGGGTTGTTTCTTGATGCCTGGTATTTTGAGTTCTTTATATAGCTTAGATATTAATCCTTTATTAAACATGTAATTGGCAAAGATATTTTCCCATTCTGTATTTTGACACTCTGTCCAGATGATGATGTCCTTTACCATACAGAAGTTTTACAATTCTGTGAGGTCTCATTTATTAATTGTTGAGTTCAGTGCCTGTGTTATCAGTGTTTTGTTCAGAAATGCATTTCTTGTGCCAATGAGCTCAAGACTGTTTTCTACTTTCTCTTCTATCAGACTCAAGGTATCTGTCCTTCTGTTGAGATTTTGATCCAGCTAGAGTTTAGTTTTGTCCACAGTGATAAGTATGGATCTATTTGCATTCTTTTTCATACAGACATCAAGTTTGGCCAGCACCACTTTTTAAAGATTCTGTCTTTTTTTTCCAGTGTGTATTTCTGGCTTGTTTATATAAAGAATCAGGTGCCCATGGGCACATGAACTTATCTGAGTCTTCATTGCTATCCCACTGATCACATTTCCATTGTATTCTTATTACTACACCATGCTCTTGGTATTACTATAGCTCTGTGGTACAATTTGAGACCAGGATGGTGATATTTCCTGACTTCTTTCATTATACAGGATTATCTTAGATATCGTGGATTTTTGTGTGTGTGTGTTTCTAAGCTTATTGTCCTTTCAAATTCTGTGGAGAATTGTGTTAGAATTTTGATGGGGATTGCATTGGATTTATTGATTGCTTTAAAAGAGTGGCCATTTTTACTATATTAATCTTACATTTCCATAGGCATGGGAGATCTCTCTATCTTCTAATATCTTCTATAATTTCTTACTTCAGTATCTTGTTATCACACAAGTTTTACTTGGTTATCAAATAAACTTGCTTGGTTAGAGATACCACAAGATATTTTTGAAGCTGCTGTGAAAAGCATTGTTTCACTGATTTCTTTCTCAATTTGTTTGTCATTTTTATACAGTAAGGCTATTGAGTTTTGTGTATTTATATTGTTTCCATCTGTTTTGTTGAAAGTATTTACCTGTTATAGAAGTTTTCTCTTGAGACTTTAAGGGTCATTTATGTATATGATCATATCATCTACAAATAAAGATAGTTTGACTTTTCTTTTCCTATTTGTATCCCCTGGAATAATTTTGTTATTGTTTCAATCATATTGTTTGCTACAGATATGACCAAATTATTATAGTTGATTAAATTACTGATCTTGATATTGACTATAGTGAATCAGATGTGTCTAGAAAATCATACATTTAAGTTTTCTAACATTGATTTTTAAAGTATACCTTTATAATTCTGAATATCTTTAATATTTGTTATAGTGTCTCCCTTTTTATCTCTAATTTTTCCTTTTACATCATTTACTGATTGCCTACAGCTCTTCATTTAAGGGTGAGGTCCTGTGAGATATTCTCTATTCATGTTATCATGTCACCTGGTTTGTCATTATTCAGGTCTTGTTTAGGAAACCGCATGACTGAGATGCCATGGAGCAGCTTCTTTGTTATGTTTTAGTAAACACTGAGTGGTTGCATGAGTTCTGGTCCTCTGGCTCTTCTTATCTTTCCACCCCTTTCCAAGATGTTCCCTGATCTTTAGGTATAGGGTTTGCATTGTAAAAGTGTCATTTAGGTTTAGCCATCCCATGACCACTTGTTCTCTACATTTGATCAGTTGTGTCCATCTGTTACAAAATGGAGCTTCTTTGATGAGGGGTTATAGCTATATTCACTGTGGGTAAGGGACATAATTAAAATATAATTAGAAATTACATTGATTTAGGAAAACAGCAGTAACAGATTTCCCTTCTAGGTTCTATGACTTCTTCAGCCACAGGTAGCTGGCTAGGTTTATAGTACCAAATACAAACTCCTTCCTGTTAAGCCAGCCTTAAGTCCACTTAGTCAGCTGTTGGTTATCCCCAAAATAAAAGTGTCACTAATGTGCCATTAGGAATATCTTGCCAGGCAAATCATTGTTGTGGTTTGTAGCATTTACTGCTAGGTTGCTTTTCTCTCTTGGCAACTTTTGTAGCACTAATAGACACAATTAGAACTATTCTTTAGGGATAAGCTTCCAGGTCCATTCCAGTTTGATTCTTCCAAGTCTTATGTCTGAGGTGTACAGTGTCTTTAGCAATACTCTTACCTTCAGGTTCTGAGAGGCATCCAAGGTCAATGGTAATAGCCCATATTATTTTGAGAGTCTCTTGCATTCCTCTGATCAACAACTCTAAGAAAGGTTTACCATGCTTGGTACTGGGGTCTTTGTTAGACAGATTATGGCTCTTGGTGGGAGCATTATCACCCTGTTTGATGTAAACTCACTTAAGATGTGTGTGTGTGTTTGTAAAATCATGCAAAATGTTTCCCATTTGCCTCTGAATTTTTCAGATATCCTTACTGTTGGATAAAAGTATGTAGGCTTGAGAGAGAGAAGAAAATAAATATAGAAAAAAATAAAATTAAATTTTTTAAAGAGACAAAGTATAGACAGTCATAGATTAGAGGAGTTAAAAAAAATAAGCCACGAAAAGATGAAAAATACACAGAAAGTTTGGATTATGTATATTATTGTGTTTTCTTTTAACTTTTTTTTTTTTACTGTAAATGAGCTAAGTACAGAGAGACATTTCATTGTACAGGCTGCCAAGCTAAACCAACATATATGCTTTAAAGGTATTCTAGTTTCATATAATGTGACATTATATATATGAGATCCCCAAAATCCCATCAGAAAACTTCTAGAAATAAACAACAGTTTGAGAAGAGTTTCAAAAGTTCATAAAACAGTCCTAATTTTAATAGCTTCAAAAATTAAAATATGTAGGAATAAACCTAACCAAATGAGGCAAAATACTTCTATAATGAAAGTTAAAAATCTCTAAAGAGTGGAAGAAGACACTAACATAACATGCTCATAGGTGATTCTTTACTCTTTGGTACATAATGGAATTGATTGAGTTCCTTCTATTTTTTTTAAAATATTGACACTTAGAACTGTTGGAGGGAGGTACCAGTTAGTTCCCAGCTGCTCAACCCCAAAATAACCACACAGATACTATATTATTTAAATCACTGCTTGGCCCATTGGCTCTAGCTTCTTATTTGCTAACTCTTATATCTTAATTTAAACCATCCCCATTAATCTGTGCATCACTACAAGGTCATGGCCTGCCAGCATAGTTTCAGCACGTTTGTTGTCTGTTTCCGGCAGTGACTCCATGGCTTCTCTCTAACTCTGCCCTTCTTTCTCCCAGCATTTAGTTTATTAGTTTCTCCCCACCTGCCTAAGTTCTACCCTATCAACAGGCCAAGGCAATTTCTTTATTCACCAATGGTATTCACAGCATACACAGGGGAATCCCACATCACTGAACCAAAACTTCACTCTTAAGACTAACTCACTGTATCCTTTAGGCTTGGATATGTTATGTTTTCATTTTAATTTAGTTCTAGGGATTTTAATTATTTTTACTTGATTTTTTCAATGACTTTTATCATTCATGTGTTTGTGTGTTTCTTTTTTTAATCAATAAATTTTGCTCTTTGACAATGTCTTACATGTATGTAATACATTTTGGTTATTCTCCCTACATACCCTCTCTTATCTTCCTCTAACCTTTGCCAGCTACCTTTTCTTCCTACAAATGTCTTTCAAACATTCATGATTTTTTTCTTTATTTTGTGTTCCACAGAGTTTAGCTATGACAATCTTCATGACCAAAGATTTGGAACTACCCATTAGAGTCTAGTGGGCTCACCATCTATGCACATCTAGGAATGATGAACACCCTGGGACTCTGTTTATTGCTAATGGTTCATCAGTAAGTTTTAGGGCCCCATGAGCCCTTCCCCATCCATAGCTGACTGTTTGGAGATTCCCACCTTGTGTAGGCCCAGTGCCAGGGGCAGCTCTTGTAAGTTAATGATTGTCATGATCTGTTGTGCTTGGAAGATGGCAATTCACAGCCTTTCTTCCAATCTTCTGGCTCCTATGTACTTTCCAACTCCCACTTCTCTAATGTTCCCTGATTAAGTGGGTTATATAAATGTCTTGTTTAGTGGTGTTTCTTTAACCACCCCTTTTAGTAGCATTGTGTACGGTTATGGGTCTCAGCTCCATTTATTAGAAAAAAGCTAATGGTAGCTTTGGTCTGTGGAAAAAAAAACCCAGATACTTAGAAGGTTGTCTGATGCTATGTCTGTTTAGTTAAGAATAAGTTCTGTAGTAATGAGGGGCTCGGGCTGCGTTCCCAGCCTGTTGGGCCCCTTGTTCTGTCCCACCCGGCTCCCGGTGCGTACCCGAAATAATTACACAGAAACTGTATTCATTTAAATACTGCCTGGCCCATTAACTCTAGCCTCTTATTGGCTAACTCTCACATATTTGTTTAACCCATTTCTAATAATCTGTGTGTCACCACAAGTCGTGGCTTACAGGGAAAGATTCAGCTTGTCTAACCTGGCAGGCTTCATGGCGGGCTATTCTCTCTGACTCTGTATCTCCTTCCCAGTATCCTGTTCTCTTTCCCTGTCTATCTAAGTCCTGCCCTATCAAAAGGCCAAGGCAGTTTCTTTATTAACCAATAAGAGCAACCCAAGTACAGAAGGACCCTCCTACACCAAAGTTCACCACTAGGACTGAAGATGTTCTCAGTCACAGGGTGTTGGTTGGTTGACTGGTTGGTTTTTAACCAGATTTATGGTACTAGGAGCAGATTCCCTCTTGTTTAGTGTTTTTTATATCCAACAAGGGAGTTGTTGGTTACCTCCATAACAATCATGCCACTATTGTACCAATGACCATATCTTTTCTGGAAGGTTGGTATTGTCATTCACAAAACTAGTAAAAGCACTGATTTCTTTACTTCCCCAGATGTCTGCATACCACTTCCAGCTAAGGTCCCACTTAATTTCTCTGTATCTTTCATTCAAGGTGTGTGCAGTCTTCAAGAGTAGGGTCTTGTCAGAGACTAAGCACTCACCAGACAACAATCTTATTGACTCCTTTATCTTTAACTTTTTAGCCTCCAGAATTGTTGAATAGTTTTCTGGTCTTTATAAGTTACACATGCTCAGGTATTAGCTTTAATAAAAACAGGTACCAAAATGCCTTATCATACAACACTTCTAAGATGCAAAGTGCGTGTGATTTTCTAGAAATTGCAAAAGGCAGATTTTTGAGAAAAGAGCTACTCAGCTTTAGAAATACTATGAGCAAATCAAGTAGAAGGAGACAAGGAGAATCAGGTGGACTTGACAAGTGGAAAACAATGATGTGTGTGACACAAATAGTTTTAAATTCATTAACAATAGCTAATTTGTAAGTGTCAAGGGATAAGGGATGAGAATTCTAGACTTCAAGTTATGAATTTTAAATATTATACATGTGATTGATATACATGTGTTCCTGCATGGGTGTATGTAGCTGTTGGGTAACAAGGGTTCAAAATTCATAAAGTAGGTCAGGCAATTATGGTCCAATTAACTAGTATCTAATTATGATACTTGAACAATATTTTAGATAATTATAGAATTAGCATGTGATTTGCTCCCTACCAAAGATTTTCAACCTTTTATTCTCTCTAGATTTTTCTTCTTGTATTAGTTACTTAGCTTTATACTCTTTCAAGTAAATAAATATCTGTTTCAAATATGTAATATAAATATGTAATATAAGTTGGGGAAAAACATAGGAATTGCTTAGCCATTTAGCTCTGGGCTGTACTGTAAAATCAGTCAACTTCACATGATTACTTGGTAATTAGGTTTGCTGGTTATCTCTTTCTTAAAAACTCATAAACTCATTTGAATGGGTATCTATGGTACAGATGGAATTATGGTTGCTAGGGACAGGTCACACTTTTCCCTCTGTCCTTCTTTGGCTTACTCTCCAAGGTCCCTTTGGATCACTTCACAAAAGATAACAGGTTATTTGGTTTCCAGTCCAAGTGAAGGTGGAGTCTGGACCAAAAACTAAAGTCATCATCTACTTTCAAGTTCTGTCTGTGACAAAGTCAGTTGTCACCTTTGAAATACCCTTGAAGCCCATTTCACTCTCTTTGTTACAGAAAACTAAATATTTTCATCTATTAATAAGTGGTTAATGTCCTGAATCATATATATATGATTATATATATGGGTTTAATTGAAAAAATAACAGGCCTGATAATCAGAGAGATTGATCTTCAAATCTAGTTTATGCCTTAATCTCTCTGATCTTTGGGATATTTATGGGTATAATAATTTTTAGGTGTAAAATGGATGTGTCATGAAGGTACAGAATATTTTGATGAAGATGAAAATGAAAGAGTTAATAAAAGGTGCTTAGACTTTAAAAATAGGCAGTTGAATGCAGAATAAAAGAGGGAAATGGGAGAGAGGACCCAGGTAGGCAATTTAAACAATGTGCATAAGAAACAATAAATACAAAACTATGAACAACAACAGAAGTGATAGATTAAATGCACTCAAGGGCCTCTGGAATCTATTTCACATAAAGGACTGATGGTCATTAAAAAGAAAATAAGGGAGACCTGTGGGCAAAATTGGGCTTGTGGCAACTAGGAACTTGTTTTAACATGTTCAAGAATACAGTGACCACTAGAAATCACAATGATATTCAGAAAACATGTACAGACTGGAAATACAAACACAAACTCATTAGCATATGGACAACACATAAAACCAAGCACCAAAGATGGACACTGGAGCATGGACTGACCCTTAGGAACAAATCTGAAGTCTTACTAGTGAGTTCAACACAAAAGGAGATGAGTGAAAACTAACTTCCTTTCTGAGTCCATTTATCTATTTAATATCTTTAGATATCATTGTGCTATTACAGGATGAATAGTGATTATGTTACTATTCTTGCTTTTAAAGATCTGGAAAATAGCTAGTGTGTGTTATAAATCCAAAGCAAAAGAATGAATATATGTTTGTGTTTTCAAGCTATCCAAATTTTATACTCTAATAAAAAAGAATTAACTTATAGTGAAGTTTAATATGTGTTTTTATTAACTATCTCATTTTTTTAACCTTTGTATTTGCAGCAAAAGCTACAGAAAGGCAAGAGGTCTACCTCAGAGTGTATCTTCTGTGTTATCATAAACACAAAGGTTCGAACTTGTGTTTTGAAATAAAGGGTCCATTTCAACCATTTCCATTCTTCTAAGGACAGTCATTCAAGAAACTGACGGCACACAGGAAGACTTCGTGTAAGTTGGTATTCTGTAGCAGGGTGTTCAGCTTTCTTTTGCTTGATTCCCTTATTGACAGCTATTCACAGCACAAATGCTTTTGTCCCTTTCCCCCTTCTCCCTGACACAATAGACCAAATAATTAACCAAGTGAAGAGGCTGTCAATTAAACACTGATACTAATCTAGGCATAAAAGCTTCTTTAGGGAACATTGGTTTTGAACATATTTTCAGCATTATCAGCATTGATTTTATTCAATCCAATTCTCCTACAATTGAGTGCTCCAAATGTTTACATGCCATCCAGGCAACGCATACAACATGGATGACCCACACTGTAGGAACAGTGTTCACAAAGAATGTGCAAAGAATAAGCTCTCTATTGTGACTGCAAGGCCTATTTTTCCAGGAATAGATGTTCTGTCATTAATTAATGCTCCACATCTTTAATGATAAGATTGTCAAGGACAATTAAGGAAATGATTACAAGTGTCCTTGGTAACTGGAATGCCACACAGATTTTAGCTTACTTTTCCTAAGTGTGGCTTAAAGGTCATTTCTTTGAAGTGTGAAGAACTAAGCATGCCTTCCATTGGTGCCATTATGTACAAATGCTGCACAAAAAAAGAAGAAGATATCATTTGGCTTGGATTTTGCAGCACAAATAATAAGATGTTTAAAAATAATTAAAGCACTGAGTCACTGCATAAGCAATTCAGTAGTAGCTAATTATGAATTTTTTAATTGCTAGGGTTTATTATTACCCATCTAATCTGTTTGCTAATTCATATAATGTATTCTATACTGTTTCCATAGGTTACATTTTGAGGTGTGTGTGTGTGTTATGTAGATCAGTGATATTCATCTTTCACGTTCACCTTCACTTGTTGATAACATTTAATTGAAGGTAGAGCTTTGCCCAAACACTGGATCAAATCCTGTTATTTCAGGAAAAGTCCCCTTTCCAATCCATCATCAAACTATAAATAATCTGTAATTTTATGCTACTCTTAAGTTATTATGCTAGGCTGGCACAATTCCGTGGATGCCAGCAGAAGTTGTGAGCCCAGGTCTGTATTCAAGCACTGCTTTGCTCATGTCTCAGAAAGCAGCAATCCGCCACATCTGCCACTGGTCTCCTTGTTGTTACACAGCACTGGAAATCAAACCCAGCCTTTACCACCTGTGCAGTAAGCTCTCTGATCTTGGGCTTTGGCAACCCTGAATTTTTTTTGTATTTATATATATACATATATATATATATTATTGCTTTATAAATAATACCATTCAAAATTTCCACCTCCTCCCCTCCTCCCATTTCCCTCCGGCCCCCCCATTCACCATTCACCCTCCCCATCCAGTCCTAGGAGAGGGCAGGGAACCTTGCCCTGTGGGAAGTCCAAGGCCCTCCCCCCTCCATCCAGGCCTAGGAAGGTGTGCATCCAAACAGATTAGGATCCCAAAAAGCCAGTACATGCAATAGAATCAAATCTCAGTGCCATTATCATTGGTTTCTCCATCAGCTCCATTGTCAGCCACATTCAGAGAGTCCAGTTTGATCACATCCTCCTTCAGTCCCAGCCCAGCAGGATTTGGTGAACTCCCATTAGATCAGTCACACTCTCTCAGTGGGTGGATGAACTTCTTGGGGTCCTGACTTCCTTGCTCATCTTCTCCCTCTTTCTGCTCTTGAACTGGACCTTGGGAGCTCAGTCAAGTGCTCCAATGTGGGTCTCTGTCTCTATCTCCATCCATCACCAAACAAAGGTTCTATGTTGATATTCAAGATATTCATATGGGACAAGGCCAGTTCAGGCACCCTCTCCTCCACTGCCCAAGGACTTAGCTGGGGACATCCGCGAGGACACCTAGGAACCCCTCTAGAGCCAAGTCCCTTGCCAACCCTAAAATGGCTCCCTTAATTAAGGTATCTTCTTCCCTGTTCCCATATCCACCCTTTCTCCATTTCAACCATCTCATTCCCCAAAGCTCTCCCCAATCCTCCCCTTCTCCCTTCACTCTTCCCCTCTCTCCTTCCCCCCACCCTACCCCCATTCCCATGATCCCAACTGTTGCCCTGTGATCTTGTCTGCATCCAATTTCCAGGAGGATCTATATATGTTTTTCTTTGGGCTCACCTTATTACTTAGCTTCTCTAGAATCGCGAACTATAGGCTCAATGTCCTTTGTTTATGGCTAGAATCCACTAATGAGTGAGTACATACCATATTTATCTTTTTGGGTCTGCATTATCATCCACTAATAAGTGAGTACATACCATATTTATCTTTTTGGGTCTGCATTATCATCCACTAATGAGTGAGTACATACCATATTTATCTTTTTGGGTCTGCATTATCTCACTCAGGATAGTGCTTTCTATTTCCATCCATTTGCATGCAAAATTCAAGATGTCATTGTTTTTTACCGCTGAACAGTATTCTAATGTGTAGATGTGCCACACTTTCTTTATCCATTCTTCCATTGAGGGGCCCCTAGGTTGTTTCCAGGTTCTGGCTATTACAAATAGTGCTGCTATGAACATAGTTGAACAAATGCTTTTGTAGTATGATTGCGCATCTCTTGGGTATATTCCCAAGAGTGGTATTGCTGGATGCTGAGGTAGTTTGACTCCCAGTTTCCTGAGACACCACCACACTGATTTCCAAAGTGGTTGCACAAGTTTGCACTCCCACCAGCAATGGATGAGTGTTTTCCTTACTCCACATCCTCTCCAGCATAGGTTACCATTGGTGTTTTTGAATTTAGCTATTCTAACAGGTGGTATCTCAAAGTTGTTTTGATTTGCATTTCCCTGATCACTAAGGAAGTTGAACATGACCTTAAGTATATTTGGACATTTGAAATTCTTCTGTTGAGAATTCTCTGTTCAGTTCAGTACTCCATTTTTTAATTGGGTTATTTAGAATTTGAATGTCTAGTCTCTTGTGTTCTTTATTTTGGATATCAGGCCTTTGTCCGATGTGGGGTTGGTGAAGACATTCTCCTATTCAGTAGGTTGCCTTTTTGTCTTAATGACAGTGTCCTTTGCTTTACAGAAGCTTCTCAGTTTCAGGAGGTCCCATTTATTCATTATTGCTCTTATTGTCTGTGCTACTGGGGTTATATGTAGGAAGTGGTCTCCTGTGCCCATGTGTTGCAGACTACTTCCCAATTTCTCTACTATCAGGTTCAGTGTGGACCGATTTATATTAAGGTTTTTAATCCATTTGGACTTCAGTTTTGTGCATGGTGATTGATATGGATCTATTTTCATTCTTCTACAGGTTGACATCCAGTTATGCCAGCACCATTTGTTAAAGATGCTTTCTTAATTCCATTGTATAATTTTAGCACCTTTGTCCAAAATCAGGTGTTCATAGGTTTGTGGATTAATATCCAGGTCTTCAATTCGATTTCATTGATCAACGTCTCTGTTTTTATGCCAATACCAAGCTGTTTAAATTACTATAGCTCTGTAATAGAGTCTGAAGTCAGGGATGGCATTGCCTCCAGAAGTACTTTTATTGTATAGGATTGTTTTGGCTATCCTGGGTTTTTGTTTTTCCATATAAAGTTGATTATTGTTCTCTCAAGGTCTGTAAAGAATTTTGTTGGGATTTTGATGGGGATTGCATTCAATCTATAGATTGCCTTTGGTAGAATTGCCATTTTTACTATGTTGATCCTACCAATCCAAGGGCATGGGAGATCCTTCCATTTTCTGGTGTCCTCTTCAATTTCTTTCTTCAGAGACTTAAAGTTCTTGTCAAATATAGCTTTCACTTCCTTGGTTAGTGTTACCCCAAGATACTTTATGCTATTTGTGGCTATCATGAAAGGTGATATTTCTCTGATTTCCCTCTCTGCTTCTTTATTCTTTGTGTATAGGAGGGCTAATGATTGTTTGAGTTGATTTTGTATCCTGCCACATTACTGAAGGTATTTATCAGCTGTAGGAGTCCTTTGGTAGAGTTTTTGGGTTCACTTATGTACACTATCATATCATCTGCAAATAACGAAAGTTTGTCTTCTTCCTTTCGAATTTGAATCCCCTTGATCTCCTTATGTTGTCATATTGCTATTGCTAGAACTTCAAGCTCTATATTGAAGAGCTATGGAGAGAGTGGATAGCCTTGTCTTGTTCCTGATTTTATTGGAATGGCTTTAAGTTTCTCTCCATTTAATTTGATGTTAACTGTCAGCTTGCTGTATATTGCTTTTATTATATTTACGTATAAACCTTGTATCCCTAATCTCTCCAACACTTTTATCATAAAGGAGTGTTGAATTTTGTCAAATGTTTTTTCAGCATCTAATGAAATGATCATATGGTTTTTTCTTACAGTTTATTTATATGATGGATTACATTGATAGATTTTCATATGTTTAACCAGCCCTGAATCTCTGGGATGAAGCCGACTTGATCATAATGGATAATTTTTTGATTTTTTCTTGGATTCAGTTTGCCAGTATTTTATTGAGAATTTTTGTGTCGATGTTCATGAGTGAGATTGGTCTGTAATTCTCTTTCTTGGTCAAGTCTTTTGGTATCAGGGTAACTGTAGTTTCATAAAAAGAGTTTGGCAATGACCCTTCTGTTTCTATTATGTGAAACATATTAAGGAGTATAGCTATTAGCTCTTCATGGAAGTTATGGTAGAATTCTGCACTAAAACCATCTGGTCCTGGGCTTTTTTGGTTGGGAGGTTTTTGATGACAGCTTCTATTTCCTCATGATTTATAGGTCTATTTAAGTTGTTTACCTGGTCTTGCTTTAATCTTGGTATATGGTATTTATCTAAAAAACTGTCCATTTCTTTTACATTTTCCAAATTGTGCCATACAGGCGTTTGTAGTAAGACCTAATAATTCTCTGATTTTTCTCAGCGTCTGTTGTTATGTCCCCCTTTTCATTCCTGATCTTGTTAATTTGCATGTTCTCTCTCTGCCTTTTGATTAGTTTGAATAGGGGTTGGTCAATCTTTTTGATTTTCTCAAAGAACCAGCTCTTTGTTTCATTGATTCTTTGGATTGTTTTCTGTGTTCCTATTATGTTGATTTCAGCCCTCAGTTTGATTATTTCCAGTCTTCTACTCTTCCTGGGTGAGTCTGCTTCTTTTTTTTTCTAGAGCTTTCAGGTGTGCTGTTAAGTCTCTGATGTGAGTTTTCTCCGTTTTCTTTATGTGGGCACTCAGTGCTATGAACTTTCCTCTTAGCACTGCTTTCATAGTGTCCCATAGGTTTGGGTATG
The DNA here is from genome assembly GCA_004026605.1 of Ondatra zibethicus. Taxonomy (NCBI): domain Eukaryota; kingdom Metazoa; phylum Chordata; class Mammalia; order Rodentia; family Cricetidae; genus Ondatra; species Ondatra zibethicus. The sequence goes on from PVIU01023557.1 coordinate 25,021, forward strand.
TTGTGTTTTTATTTTCGTTGAATTCAAGGAAGACTTTAATTTCTTTCTTTATTTCTTCCTTGACCCAGGGGTGGTTCAGTAGTTGACTATTCAGTTTCCATGAGTTTGTAGGCTTTCTAGGAGTGGAATTGTTGTTAAATTCTAAATTTATTCCATAGTGATCCGATAATACACAGGTGGATACTACAATTTTTTTGCATCTGTGGATGTTTGCTTTGTTACCAAGTATGAGATCAATTTTCGAGAAGATTCCATGAGATGCTGAGAAGAAGGTATATTCTTTTCTATTTGTTTGGAATGTTCTATAGATGTCTGTTAAATCCATTTGATTCATTACATCTGTTAGTTCTCTTATTTCTCTGCTAAGTTTCTATCTGGTTGACCTGTCCATTGGTGAGAGAGGAGTGTTGAACTCTCCTACTATTAGTGTGTGGGGTTTGATGTATGTTTTGAGTTCTAGTAATGTTTCTTTTACATATGTGGGTGCTTTTATATTAGGGGCATAGATATTCAGGATTGAGACTTCATCCTGATCAATTATTCATGTTATGAGTATAAAGTGTCCTTTTCAGCTCTTCTGATTGATTTTAGTTTGAAATCAATTTTGTTAGATATTAGTATAGCCACACCCACTTGTTTCTTAGGTCCATTTGATAGGAAAACCTTTTTCCAACACTTTACTCTGAGGAAGTGTCTGTCTTTGTGGTTGAGGTTTGTTTCTTGTAAACAGCAGAATGTTGGATCCTATTTTTGTATCCATTCTCTTAACCTGTGCCTTTTTATAGGTGAAATGAGTCCATTGATATTAAGTGATATTAATGACCAGTGGTTGTTAACTCCAGTTATTTATTTATTTATTTTTGGTGGTAGTATTTGTGTGTTTCCCTTCTTTGAGTTGTGCTGGTGGAGGGTTGTCAGATTTCTGTGTTATTATGGGTGTTGTTGGCTTCCTTGGGTTGTGGTTTTCCTTTTAGTACTTTCTGTAAGGCTGGGGTTGTGGCTACATATTGCTTAAATCTGTTTTTGTCCTACAATATCTTATTTTCTCAATTGATGGTGAAAGAAAGCTTTGCTGGGTATAGTAGTCTGGGCTTGCATCCATGGTCTCTTAGTGACTGCAGCACATGTATCCAAGACCTTCTGGCTTTCATGGTTTCCATTTAGAAGTCAGGTATAATTCTGATAGGTTTACCTTTATATGTTACTTGCCTGTTTCCTTTGCAGCTCTTAATATTCTTTCTTTATTCTGCATGTTTTGTGTTTTGATTATTATATGGCAAGGGGATTTTTTTTTTGATCCAGTCTATTTGGTGTTCTGTATGCTTCTTGTACCTTCATAGGCATATCCTTCTTTAGGTTGGGAAAGTTTTCTTCTATAATTTTGTTGAATATATTTTCTGGGCTTTGAGCTGTAATTCTTCTCCTTCTTCTACCCCTGTTATTCTTTGGTTTGGTCTTTTCATGGTGTCCCAGATTTCCTGGATGTTTTGTGTTAAGTATTTGTTGGATTTGCTGTTTTCTTTGATCAATAATTTTATTTCCTCTATAGTATCTTCAGCGCCTGAGATTCTTTCTTCTATTTCTTGTATTCTATTGGTTATACTTGTCTCTGTAGTTCCTGTTCATTTACCCAAATTTTCCATATCCAGCCATCCCTCAGTTTGTGTTTTCTTTATTGCTTCCATTTCGGTCTTCAAGTCTTGAACTGTTTCCTTTATCTGTTTGATTGCTATTTCTTGGTTTTCTTGGGTAGCTTTGTGTTGCAATGAGGGGTTCGGGCTGTGTTCCTGGTGCCGGGCCCCTTGTTCTGTCCCACCCAGCTCCCGGTGTGTACCCGAAATAATTACACGGAAACTGTATTTATTGAAATACTGCCTGGCCCATTAGCTCTAGCCTCTTATTGGCTAACTCTCACATATTTGTTTAACCCATTTCTAATAATCTGTGTGTCACCACGAGGCGTGGCTTACCGGCATGAGTCTAACCAGTGTCCATCTTGTGCTGGAGAAGCATGGCGTCTGCTACACTGCCTTCTCTCTCACAGCATTCTGTTCTGTCTACTCCGCCCACCTAAGGGCTGCCCTATCAAAAGGCCAAGGCAGTTTTCTTTATTCATTAATGGTAATCACAGCACACAGAGGGGACTCCCAAATCATCCC